>RJWJ010006744.1:0-61076 GCA_004363605.1 Indri indri | reverse complement strand
AAAAAAAAAAAAAAAAAAAAAAACCAAGCTCCCCAATACTCTCTCACCAAACTCTAAGCATAACAGAGTTAAGTAGGTGATGTTGTAACTTAACAGAATGAAAAAAATGGAAAGAAATAGTGCATAATACATGTTTGATTGAATATAGCTAAGACATGAGTGGTAGAAAGTTCTAATTTATCTTCCCATTGTTTTATGTATTTATGAAAACTTACCTTAGAAAATTATAAATAGCGAACAGAGAGAGAATGGACCTATGGAATTAGATAACTCCAAGATGTAAAAAGAAGAAAGAGTCATGGCATTGTTAAAAGAAAATGCAGCATCTTGAAAACAACACAATTTGCCTTCACAGGTGAGTGAATCATCCAAGAACAACCACAGAATGTCCTCTTTTGAGATTGGCAAAGCTTCCTATAGTCAAGGAATAGAATGGACTAATAGGATTGTAAATAAGGACACATTGGATTGTTGGGCTAAATAACAAAGGGGTATCTTTCTACCATTAGGAGGGAGATGGGGAATGTTTGGGTGTGGAATGTGTACCCTTGAAAAATACCTCCTAGATTTACATATTTTCTTAGGAGGCATACTACACTGAACTCTGTCTTTACCCACCCAACACAGGAATATAACACATATACACGGTTTGCAAATAATTCCTTAGACTTGACCTATATGTTTACAGACTAACCTATAAACTAAATTATAGGCCAAACTATAACCTATAGTTAGGCTGATCTTCTTTAAAATAAATTGAGATACATTCCCAAGAAGTTGTAGAGAATAAATTCCTTGCATATTGAATAATATTTTCCAGTTGACTCCTCTGTCATCTTAATATGTTTCCCACTTAGGACGGGTATAGGAGAGAGGAAACCTACCTCTGCTACATAATATCACAACCCATTCAAAAGTCCTGACTTCTATTTTAAGGTCATTTGAGACTTTGTTTTTTGTAGTATGCATGTGTCTCAGTCAGTTCAGGCTACCATAACAAGTTACCATAAACTTCATGGCTTAAACTGCAAACATTTATTTCACACAGTTCTGGAGGCTGAGAAATCTAAGATCAAGGCACCAGTAGATTCTGTGTCTGATGAGGGCATTCTTCCTGGTTTGTGGATGGCTGCCTTCTCATTGTATCCTCACACGGCACAGAGCAGAGAGTGATAGCAAGCTCTGTGTCTCTTCTAATAAGGGCACTAAACCCATTTGTGAGGGCTTCGCCCTTGTGACCTAATCACCTCCCAGAGGCCCCAATTCCTAATACTATCACATTGAGGGTTAGGATTTCAACATATAAATTTTAGGGGGATACAAACATTCAGGCCATAATAGCATGGATTCAAGTATTTTGTACGTCCTGGGGAGATGTTAGTCAAATGGACAATCAAGACGAGTAAGTTTAAAAGTCAGTGCATCAACGTGGTTAAGAGCCCTAGTTATGGAGTAGTAGACAAATCTGGATTTAAGTCCTGGATACCTTTTATTTGCCCTGCGTCTTGGACCAGCTAGTTAACCTCTCTAAACGTAGTTCTGTTCCTGTCTGAAGTAATGATAACAACAGTTCTTGTAAGATTAAAGAAGATAATTATGTAACACGCTCACCACCACACCTGGATCATAGTAAAAACTAATTAAATGCCAGCTATATGAGCCAGAAACTTTCAAAATGTACATCGCTTACTAATTATCAAAAAAAGTATTAATATTTCCTAGTTTGAAGATATTTCATGATCTTTATGCTTATTGGCCAGGCCATGGCCCTAAATATCAAGATGCCCCTAACTTGAAAAACATGACATAAAACTGGAATAAGTGAATACGTACATAACAAAGTATACCTGTTCTGACTTTGCAGTTAAAAGAGTCTATTTACATGTTAGTAATTATGGTTAAGATTTCCATAAAAGAAAAAGGACATGGAAAAATGGTCTATAGTGAGAATTTCATTAGGATTCAATCTATAGTAAATAATACACCTAATCAGAAAGATATATTAAAAGCCCATTTGTTTAAGATACTAAAAAAAACCACTAAGACAAAAATTATGCCAGAATAAAACTTCCTCCATACTTCTAGTAGAAACTATATACATCAGGAAAAACTAAAAATCTGTTTGTTCTCATTAACAGATTACATAGTGACGTTATATCTGAAAGGTCAATAAAATCATAAATGTAGTTTATGTAGAAATGTAGTCCTTATTCATATTTCAGAAATGGGTTAGTTCACCTCTTTCTTTAATGATCGTTGGTAGATTTATGTTATTGCAATATATTATATCTTTCAAGAAAAAATGATGCACCATTTAAAAATATTAACATATAAATTTTATTATATGAGGATTAGGACCAAAGTAATCTTGCCAAATTAATTTAGGTAAGTATACTAGGTAAATAAATCAGCACCCTTTTACTTGTAAAAAGCATTCCAAGCAATTTCAAGTCATTAAAAATACTTTCAGCTGCAGCATTTTGCCTTTTAGTGTGGTCTTAATGGTTACATGACAGCATTTCTACCACTGGCTGTATGGCTTTTATTATATCCTTATAGCAGCAGCATTTTAGAAAATTACAAAGAAAATGAAAATGAGGAGGAATTTTTTAACAAGTCTTCTGAAATTGTTAAATCAAAAATGGCATAAATGTTGTAAGCTGTTGTAAATTTTAATTTTATATATTCTTTTTGCCAAATATTCAATGAGAGATGAACTCTTCCTAAAAGAACATATAAAACTGGTAACAAATTGCAAAGGAGTAAGGAGTCCCTGGATAGTGTTCTGGAAAAGTTTTACTAATTTATCTGATTTGCTGACTTCTGAACTAGCCTTATAGGCTGTGACTTAATTTCTTTTAAGTTAACAAATGTCTCGTATAGATGAATGTCGTTATGTTTCCTATCTACTGAGATTAAAAGCCAAGTCCCAGAAGGCAAGAGACAGTCAATTATTTTTACTTTATACTGTTATTATGAAATATTTCTGTTTTCAAAAAGTACTTCTGGAGAATGAGAATTGTTCACCAACATATTTTAAAGTGAATTTTAGGTGTCTAAATGCCAGAGAAAAATAATGTTATCTCAAAATATAACTTCAAATTAATTGTATTTATAATGATTTTGTAACATTTTTCCACTAAGTTCTCTCTGACGAAAAATGATTAATTCTTTTTTCCATTTCTGTGCTTACTATTGTAAGCATTTGACAGTTAGTATACCTTCTTTTCAAAGTAAAATATGATGAACTTACAGATTCTATAAGATAAAGCTGAAAAGCTTCCCTTTGTAAGGCAGAATCAGACCTTTAGTTTTACAAGCTTGAGAGGAAATGGACTCAATCACTGGCATGTTGAATGTTGGCTCCCCCCAAACATCAACAAAATCAGCTTTTTATAGCCTGTTCATAAGACAAAGCTGAGTTTACTGTTAACCACCACAAGGGAGACAGTTTCCTTGACGTGGTCTTAGCAGTCTCTGGGAAGATGGAAGGCAAGGTGTGATATTTAAGAGAATTTGGGTTGGGGGTGTATAGGGATTCTGGTTTAAGGAAGGTCTTTAAATAGGGGACAGTTGGATGGGATTGCTTAAGGAACCATATAATAATTTAGGATTGGTGGACATACAAGGTGAGGGTTTCTAAGTGAATCTTGGAGACTAAACAGTCATCTGATGCTATCTGCTGAAAGTTGAATTGTTTAATATTCCTTTACATGAATTTTCAAAAAGTTCCTGAAAGGGACAAGAAAATTATTTGCAATTTTTATCTTCCTGGGCAAGAGTTTCTTAGAATAGTAAAATCATGTTGATGAAGACAGTAGAACAGTAAAGTCATGTTAATAAAGACAGCTAAAAAGTAAAGCTATATTAACATAGACACTAAGTTGTGTGGGTGTAGATCATTTTGGCTCTAAACCAATATAGACCAGAAATAATATCCCCCCATCCACAAGTTAAATAATTAAAGAGTTTAGAAAATGAACAATGGCTAACCACATAATCTTCATTTCAGAGATAATAATACCTCAATATTTTTATTGCAATTAAAGGGCAGATGTTTTATTAAACACAATTGGAAGCAGAATAATTCACTGAAATTTCAGAACCTTGTGCACTACTAAAGTTTTATTTCTCCCTTCCTCTTACTGATTTTCACTTTCTTTCTCTCCTTATTTATTTCCTCCATGGCAAGGCACCCTACCCCACCTTAAGGTTTTTCAAGTGGCCATAAAGACTATAGTTCCTAGAGGACTCATATTTCCTCAAGGTCAAAACAGGCAATCATTTAAAGTCAGACAAGACAGGGGGTTAACTATCCTACCATTATCAGAGGTCTGAGCTACTAACTGATGGAAAATACAGGGTGTTAAAGCAAGAAAGGAAGGGCTACCCTTACCAGAGATAAAAGAGCAAACTAGGACTACCAACAGGCAGGCCTTGTGTTGAGGTGCAGACAACGACCAAGAAGACAAAAACTCCACCATGTGGGACAAGAACTGGCAAATGGGGATGTGAACCTGCCTCTGAAGTCAGTCTGAGCAAGACCTTTCACTTATTTATTCATGGAGAGTAAAAAGGCACAGTCTTATTCTGTACGAGCTGCTATGATACAATGTCATAGACTGGGTGGCTTAAACAACAGGCAGTTATGTCTCACAGTTCTGGAGGCTGGGAAGTCTGAGATCAGGGTGCCTGCATGATTGGGTTCTGGTAAAGGTCCTCTTCTTGGCTTGCATATGGCTGCATTCTTGCTGTGTCCTCACATGGCAGACAGAGAGAAAAACCTCACCCTCCTGACCTCATCTAAACCTAATTACCTCCCAAGGACCCACTTCTTAATACCATCACATTGGAGGTTAAGGCTTCAAACACATGAATTCTGGAAGGCCACATTCAGTCCACAGTGGTCATGGTGGGAGTCTCTGGTGTGCGGGATAAGCAGGGAAGGAGCTGAGATGAAGGACAAAGCTAGACACAATTCTTTCCTGGGCAGAATCAGATCTTTGGGGGTGAGAAAACAGATGGCAACATACTTCATTTATTTTTCTCTCTTGTTTCAATCGTATCTTTCTCCCCTTTTCTTTCTGTTTCTTTTTCCACTCGTCTCCTCTGCTCTCTTTCCTTCCTTTATTTAATCATTAAATTATAGGTTTTTAAGTATGAAATGTCCAATTTCTTTAAGTACTGTTTGACAGTTGATATCTCTGACATTTCACTCTGACACTTCTTGTTTTATTTTTATTGTGAAGGTACACCCTCCATCTTTCATACACATGTTTTGGCTTGTGATTATCTTTCAAAAAATTTTTATAGCAATTTTTGTGAAACCATGGATAAGTCAAAAATTCATGTTATTTTCAAATGTGAGTTCCATATTTGCATTTGTCATGGAAACAATGCAGCACAGGCAGCTTGAAATATCAACAAAGTGGTTGGGAAGGATGTGGCTAATGAATACACAGTAGCTCAGTGGTTTGAGAAGTTCCATTCTGGTGATTTTAATCCTGAAAAAAAGCCACATGGGCAACCTGAGACCAAGGTGGATAATGATGAACTGAAAGCTGTAGTGGAAGTGAATCCATCTCAACCTATGCAAGCATTAGCAGCAAGGTTTGATGTTACTATTCCAACAACATTGGACCATCTGAAATAAATTAGCAAGGTAAAGACGCTGGATAGATGTGTTCTTGATGAATTAAATGAGCGTCAGAAAAGAAATCGTCTTTAAGCTTGCCTTTCTTTGCTGTCACGACATAAAGGCGAACCATTGTCTTAAGTGTGATGAAAAATGGATTCTTTTCTACAATTGCAAGTGTTCAGCACAATGGTTAGATAAAGATGAAGTGCTGAAACACAGTCCAAAACCGAATATTCATCAAAAAAAGCTAATGGTGTCTGTCAGGTGGTCCAGCACTGGTATTATCCACTACAGCTTCATGAAACCTGGTCAACTGATTACAGTGGATGTCTACTGCAACCAACTGGATGAGGTTATGAGGAGACCTGCAATTAAGCAGCCAAGATTGGTCAATAGAGACAGGCCATTCCTCTTGCAAGACAACGCTCGACCACATGTTGCACAAACAACGCTGCTCACACTACAGCAGCTGGACTTGGAAACTCTGTCATCTGCCATATACGCCAGCCCTTGCACCAACTGACTACCATTTCTTCCAGGCTTTGGACCACTTCTTGCAAGTAAAAATATTCAATTCTCAACAAGCCATGGAAAATGCCTTTTGTGATTTCATTGCCACTTGCTCTCCAGGCTTCTTTGCTGCTGAAATAAACCAGTTAGCATTAAGATGGCAAAACTGTGTCGATAGTTAAGACACATACTTTGATTAATAGTACTGCTTCTTGTTTGAGATACAATAAACTACACTTTTGATTCAAAATTGGGCATTTCATATTTAATGACCTAATGGAAGTAGAGTGGAATTATGAAAAGAGTATGAGCATTAGAGTCAGACAGGCTTAGATTCAATTCTTACATCTGCCACCTATTTAGCTGTACAATCTTGAGAAAGAGACTTTTCCTAGCCTCAGATTCTTTACCAATAGAAGAAAAATGTCAATATATATTATCTTACATATTACCATAAGCATTAAATATAAAGCATGTAAACTGTCTGGCACAGTATCTGGTATATAATAAAATCTTAGAAAATGATATAAGTAAACCCTGCCATAATGCACTAAGTAGTGCCCCAAAATTCAGCTATGTAAAATGTAGGGTTGTGCTATCACGTGATTAACTAAATGACCAAGGTGAGCCTGTGCAGCTGCCCATCTGGGAGTTCTGAGAGTGGCTATTTGATCCAAATTCCACCTACCCTGGGCTGAGGTTTGGCACCACCCAGTGGTGTCCGCGCTAGTTGAAAAATTGATGGGGACAATTCTGGGACCTGGCTAGGACTCATGGGACAGCAGCAGTGAATCCAGGAATCTGCTGTTAAGTTGATGAACATCTTGTTGGCCTGATCCAGAGAGAATGAGCTGGGGGAAATAAAAGGGACCTTCCTCTGCCTCCCTGCTTCCTGAAATAGGATGGCCTGATTATTCCCTGTCCAATCTCCTTGGCCTCCATGCTTCCCCTCTCCTTCCTGAGGGACTTTGAGAAAAGGGATCAGGTAGAGGACAAGAGATGCTTGCTAATCATTCTATGTTTGAATGCAAGTTATTCTAATTTGCATTACTGCCAGGCACATTATTATGAGATTTACTATTGCACATAATATTAACTATATTAAAATACTAAATTCAACAAAAATGTATTAAGTATATATGATGTGCAAAGCAAACAGGTATTATAAATGTAAAGATAAACAGGACAGGATACCTGACTTAAAGAAAGCTTATTATCTAGTGGGCAGAGAGGTATTTAAATAAAGCTAAAACCAGGTAAGTAGTTCATTCCAATTAGAGAGATCAAGAAACTCTTCACAGGGAAGATGCCATGGGAGCTGCGATTGAATTAAGGGTAAGTTTTCAATAGTTGTGAGACTGAAGGAATATCCTCCAGGATGAGTGAAGGCACGCAGGTGCAGATGGGCGGGTGACGCTTCGTAACGGGACACATAGTTTGGTCAGCACATGGGGCAGATCTTCCTATGGCCTTTTGAACTATATGATCCCACACGTCCATATTTTGTTATGTTGTGTGAAAGTCCCACGGTGGTTATGCCGAGTGAGAAGGCACAGTCATCTGTGTTTGAGACAAGCTCCAGCAGTGGTAAGGGCCGTGGGTAGCAGCCGGAGGGGCAGAGAGCTTTGAAGCAGGGACTTAGAAGCCTCTAGCAATAGGTGAGCTATGGCAGGAGTCTCACCTGGCCTAAGTAAATTGGGAAAGGAAAAGATGGAACAGGTTCCAGAAACGAGATTAGTGATGCGTCCCTCTGCCTCTGACATTCTTGCCCCAGATATCCACATGGCTGGCTCCCTCACTTCTCTCACAGCTTTGCTTGAACATCATTTTCTTGGTGAAGCCTTTCCCATCTCCTATTTTAAATCGCCACCCACACCTACCCACTGCACTGAGTACTCCAGGACCCTACTTTCCTGCTTCATTTATTTATTGTCATAGGACTTATCACTACCTAACAAATACTACCAGTGCACTCACACGTGCGTACACACCCACAGTTTTAAATCAATTCTTCTGCTGGAATGTTATGTTCCATGATGCGGGGACTCTTTTTCTGCTTTCTTCACTCCATATCCCCAGTGTCAGTCCGGTGACAGGCAGGAGGAGAAACCCTGTACTGGGAGGGACCTGTGCGCCTGCTCCCCACCCCCAGTTCTGACCCTAGTAAGCCTGTACGTGCTTGTAAAGGTTCACACTTGCCTGGTGAGTATCCCAGTGCCTGAGGAAGTATAAAATTAAATAGCAAATAAAAAACACTGTCAGGTCACGAGAGAGACCATGGAAGAAAGGAAAAAGCATTATATTTTAGAGGTACCTTTTTCCTACTTTTTGAATGAAAGGCCCTGCATTTTTACTTTGCACTGGACCCCAAGAATTATGTAGCTGGCCCTGAGTTGTTTAATAATTACAATTTGAATGAATGAACAAATTTCCCAGGAAGGATACAAACAAATGCTTATTACTGCCAACAACAGGAACTAAAAGTGAAGGCTCTATATATTTCAGAACGAGCCCTCTGTGTTTGTTATTCCTATGTAACACTTCATTATAACCATCATTTATTTTAATTCTCTTTCAATTTATTATATTTCTTGGATTGGTTGTAAGACTGAACATTTATTTTATAGAAGCTAATCTATGAAACTAGAAGAAATAAGGCATAATTCTGATCACTTATGATTTTTGATATTAAGTAAGAATAAAAGCTGTGCATCTAACATTGCTGTTCTTAAATTTATGATTTCTAAATAATTCAATAGATTTGGTTCATATTATCAGCAAATTGCATATAGAAGGTTTGGCCCCCATGAAAAAACTTCATTTTGTTGTACTCTTTCAGAAATATACTCTTTGGAGGACAACTGGCCAAACTGCTTATGATTCACTTTCCTCTCTCTAATAATGCCTAAAAGATTTTACTGAGATTACCGATAAGAGCTAAAGCCTGAAATTACTTAAATTCTCAGCTTTCCACTTGGATGAGGTTAATTTAACAAGCATTTATTGAGTTCCTACCTACTTCTGTGTGTCAGATATTTTGTTAAGAGCTGAGAATAAAAAGATGTAAAAATTGTGGTTCTTTCTTCCACGGACTTCATTCTAGTATGTGAGAAAGACATGTCAAGGTAAAATATAATGTGAGCTTTTCCCCTTCCTCTTCCCTTTGCTTCCCTTCATTTACCTTCTTCAACAATTTAGTCCTAAAGCCATTGGGTGGAACAGAGCAAGGCGGACATCCATACCGGGGGAAAAGGGAAGTCACAGTGTGCCAGATCAGGACATCAGAGCCCCAGTGGGGTGAGGAGGGCATCCACACACAGGAGGGGTAAGGAAGTGTCCACGAAGGAGGGCAGATGTGGCATCAGAACTGAGCAGGGTGAGCAGGTCTTCCACATGCAGGAGTGGCTTGGTATAAAGCTGTTCCAAGAGAGGTGACAAAGGCATCTCCACAAAGAGGCAGCCTGGTATGCGGGATCAGAGTCCCTGCAGGGCGAGGAAGGGTATGGCCCACGTGGGGATCCATTGCCTGAGTGAGTGAGAAGTGGGTGCCTGCAGCGGGCAACTCCACACAAGGACTGGGGCCCCCGTGCCCAGGCAGAGGGAGGAAGGAGGCAGGATGTGGAAGTGGTCTGGCCCAGAGCATGAGAGCATTAGCAGGATGAGGGGATCCTGATGGGGCAGGGGCCAGCCCAGCATGGGGTAGCGGAGATCAGGGTGGGGGAGGGGGGAAGAATGGAATCTATACAGGGGAGGGGAGGACAGCTAAGATGGGAGACTAGTCACATAAAAGGGGGCTTTTTTAATGTAAATATATGAAGGGCAATGGGAACCAGGTTCATCACCTAGTTAGAGAAAGTAGCTATAATTATGAATACAGATAAATGAACCCCGGATTCTGGATTGAAATTATAACTATTAGTATAAACATATGGTGTTCACTATATAGAGAAATAAATATACACGTAAATGTGTATACATATACAAATGTTTCCTAGCTCTGTCCACTGAGCTGGGAGCAGCAATGCCTCAATAGCAGTGAGCATGCCTAATGCCTCCTCCTGGCTTCTAAATACCATTCTCCACTAAAAGGAATCGGGACTTCTTGGAGAAATCACTGGGACAGAGAAAGAACAAGATGAAACTGGAACGTCTTCTGCCAGAAAGCAAGGAAGTGCTCAAAGAATATGATAACTTGTCACACAGACACAGAAGCCATTGTAAAGAGGCCCCTAGTGCTCAGATCTGGGACAATTTGACCATCAAAATAACAGTAGTAACAGATAATTGTTCAATGAATAAAATAAGAAACCATGTCATATAAGTAAATAATAAATTGAAAGTTTGATAAAGAATGGGAAATTTACATAGTTTCAAAGTACCTTCCATAAAATACTTACTAATACAAAAAGAAAAAGAGTAATTTTATATTGGAGAAGATACTAGCTTACTTAAATTATTAACGCGAACGTCATCAGTAATGGACAACATGAAATTGTGCACATCCTGACAGCACGCAAGGAGAAGATAGGATCACTTCTGCTGAAGTGAATACCGCTGCTACAGACTACCTGAATCTAATCATGAGGAAACATAAGACAAATCCAAATTGAGGGACAATCTAAGATCCATTATAAAATAATTCTTCAAGGAAAGACGGAGAAACTGTTCCAGACTGAGGAAAACTAAATGCACTGCATGATTCTAAACTGGATTATTTTTGCCATACTTTTGCTATAAATGATGGGGACAATTGGTGAAAGTTCAATGGGGTCTGAGGATTAGATGGTAGTAATATACTAACACTAATTTCTCCATTTCGATGGCTATATTGTGATTATCCAGGAAAATGCTCTTGTTTTTTAGGAAATTATACTATTTATTGGGAGATAAGGGTAGGGGAGGTCTCAGGTGGGGAGGTCTCAGGTGGCAAATTACTCTCAAATGGTATGAGGGACAAAAGTTATTTTTATAATCAATTTTTCGTAAATCTGTGATAGTTATTTTTTTTAAAAAAGCATAATATGTCACAAGGCCTGAGCTTTCTTGCTTGTCCAAAGTAGAGCAAATGCTAATCCCAAATCTAAGAGGTCCAACTTTTTTAGGACTGCCTCATAACTGTTTGATGCACACTTGGCCAGTAATATGATAATCAACATCATTATGATATTGTCATCTTCAATACAGTTTTGTTTTTCTAAATAGCTTTTCTGTGATTTAACTCACATACCATAAAATGCACCTGAAGTGCACGTGTATAGTTCATTGATTTTTAGTACAATCACAGAGCTGTGCAATCATGATTACAATCTAATTACAGAACATTTTCATCACCCCCCCCCCAAAAAAAATCCCATACTCACTAGCAGTCATTCCTTATTTTGCCTTTACTGATTTTTGTTTTAAAACTTAGTTCGTTTCCTACTGGTATAGGATGTGTGGTACATAAACATAGTGGTAGTCAATAAATATTTGATGAATAAATCAATTGCCAACTGATTGGTATTACAACTATTTGAGTGGCATCTTTACGGTTGTTTCCATCTGCAACTTTCCATATTTTTATTAAAAACAAAGTAGTCTTCCAGCATCTTGTTATAAACTAAATTAAGCTTTCGGATTCTTGAAAGTTATTTTACAAAATCCATGGTAGTAGTATTATCTTTATTGTGGCTTAATAGAACAGGGATGATGAGCTACCACTGTACCAATATATTTTGGAAAGTGTTGAGGTCTCTTTAATACAGATAATAATCATCAGCATACTTGAACTTACAACCTTTGCCACATTGGCAATCTACCCTCAATTTCTCTGATGAGATACTAAATAAAATTTTTCAAGTGCAGGACAACTTTATTACACAATTGAGTTGAAAATAAATATATAGAAAAGAAGATATTTCTTTAAAAATAACCTTATTGAAAAATGCAGTAGGAACACAGGTAATGAATAACTAATTATTTTTTAAAAAACTGTATTTTATTTTCATTGAGGACTTGTACCAAGACCTTCTTTTCATGATCAATTCAGTGCAGAACCCTTAAAAATGGTCAAATTATTATTTTGTGGTAATGATGCAAAATGTTTAAGTGCTTCTTTTAAGTGTCTTCTTAAAATTTTACTACTTATATGGATATAATCATTTATACAATTTTCTTTCAAATACTCCTTATTCTAAATGTTTGGCGATATCAAGTTTCTCAAAGAACTGGATCAATCTGCCACTGAAAGCAGGTACTATCTCTACAAAGAATTTTTTTTCTCAAACTGAAAATAGATACTTCAATTATTTTTTGAAGTAGAGTTTTTTGTGTTTTTGTCTATTTATTAAACAGAGTATAATAATCTCAGCTATCACTTAAAAACCTGTTGTTTGAAGGAAGAAAGAAATACTGAAGCTAAACAAGAAAATTAAACCAAAAATTACATTTCTTTTCTTATAAAACTTTCAATATTTCTCGTTTGTCAAAATGCTCCTAGATTATATAGGGATAATCGATTGCTCCACAACTTTTGTTTCTAGTAAAGTACAGCCAATGTAGAGAGAAGGCAGAACGCAGATAAAATGCTACAAGGGAAATTAATTTAGGTATATACTGTTACACTTACTGCACATTGCTTTAGATAGGTAAAATGGCAATATTCTCAATGGAAGATTTAGATGCTACATCTAATAGATGTTGATAGTGTGGTGATTGCGGAATCTAAGAATTCATTTCAGGGGCTAGTGACACAGTGATTACAGCTATTGTAGAACTCAGATTAGAGCTGAATGATACATCTAATTCTAACAATATAAAAAGAAAATGAGTGCAGTTCTCTGGACTCTATAGCGTACAAAAGAAAGGTGGACGTTGTTCCACTGAAAACTCTGTAGAGGAAAATAATAGCTAACTTCAACTAGATGAGGATTCAGGACACTTGCAAATAGGCAATGGTTCTGATGATCAAGTTTCATTTGCATAACCTCTGATTACTCATTTTGATTGTATATGAAATGATTGGGCACATTATCAAAACAAAGTGAGATCATCTGTGAAGCAGTATGCTTGCTGAAATCTTTGGAATAAATCTAAATGGAAATTGCGGCTTGTACATGTAATAACCCTAAGTAAAGCAAAGTCACTCTGAGGATCGGACCAGAGAAGAAAGAGAGTTTGGCTGTCAGGACAAGCCTGAGTTTTCCTGTTTCTAGGATGGGTAGCAAATATCAGAAATTCTATAACCACTTAAGTTTGTTTCAGGAATAAAATAAATTATCTGCTATTTGCCCAATAGTTATTTTGGATTCTGAAGGGTTAATTATTTTCGGAAATATTAGATTACCTTGGTCAGTTGATTCTGACTTAAGCCAAAAAGTGAAGACTGTCCTGGTAAGGGAATTGGGGAAAAATCTAAAAATCTGGTAAGGGTATGCTGAGCTAGGGAAAAACGTTGGGAGGGGATGGGAGATTGGAGGTGAAATAGCTAGAGCTAAAATAGCTGGTGAAAGAAGAGGCGAGTTGGTTGGGATAAAAATAAGTTTTAGGGTAGTCTGGAATAGATGTAGAAATTCATTTGTACAAAGAATGCCCATTATCTTGCTCTGTTGTTGTAACTACAATAAATAACTAAATTATGTATCATTATTTGCATATGTATACACAGTGATAAAATAATACAGAAATATAAGGGAATGATTATCAAAAAAAGTTGGAATAGTAGTTACTTTTGAGAGGAACACATAGGGAGCTTCTTATTTCTTAACCTGGGTGGTACTTACACAGATGTTTGCTTATTCAGGTGTTTGCTCTAAACTGTACATACATATTTTGTACACTGTCTACATGCATGATATATTCCACAAATAAGAATGAGAAAAATCATATGTAAGATGATCGTGGGTGTTATGGGGAAAAACAGGGAAGGGGAGGTTGGTGGTTAGGAGTGTGTGGGCATAAGGAAGAGGGAAGTACAATTTTAAATGGTGTGATCTGCAAGGCCTCACTGAAAAAGTGACATCTAAGTAAAGACTTGAAATAGACAAGGGAGTAAGCTATGTGATCTCTGGGACAAAGATTTCCAGCAAAAGGGAGCAGGATATTAAAAGGCCCCGAGACAGGAACATGTCATAATATATTTTTCTTAACATTACCATTGTCATTAGAGAGATTCTAATGATCATTTACAGATTCTCAGCTTTCATTGATATCTTTGACTTCTCTGAGTTGCTTCATGTAAATCATATAGAAACTGCATTAGTTTTGGAGATGATAGAGAAAATGTGACCAGTTCAAAATCTCCTAATATTCCTTTCTTTAATACTGATGAAACTTTTATATAAAGCATGAAGTACGTGTGAGGTGAGAAACTGGGAGTAAAGCAAATAGGGGTTCTTTAATTTTTTTCTACTTTAAGCTTATTAAAATAAATAGAAGATAGGAGAAAGAGAATAAAGCTAGAAAAGCAAATGAAATATGACCTTAAGCATGGAGTTTCTAAAAACATGTTAATAATTGCGCTAGGTCTTTCTGACACCAATATATTCAGTTAAAAAGAAAAAAAGGAAGTCAACTTACAAGTTTTTGCAGATAAACGAGACAGTGTTTCATTTTCCTTCCCTCTCTCTACCTCCACCCAAATTTGAATAATATGCTTCTGGTTGGTTATAAGCTTAACTGAACTATTGTTTGGTTGCTGTTTAAAACAGATATTAAATCAGCTAAAATTCATCCATAAGAAAAAGGCCTGCAGGGGCCTTGGAAATTTGAAGAAAAGATTTAGTACATGAGCCTTTTGATAGCTGAGAGGCTGCCGTTGTATCAGGGTCAGATCCTCCATGTGGCAGCTTTGGGAACAGAAACAGTGAGTGAAAGTTACAATGAGTGAGTCAATTCAAAGTAAGGAGGTTCTTCCAAACAAAAAGGGATTTTTTTTTTTTTTTTAAACTAACAAGGCTCCTTAGGCCACTGGGTTCACAGCTAGGTAGAGGCTGGGTGACTGCTTGTCAGATTGTCCTGCTTTAGGGAGATAGACCCAGTAAATGACATCTTAGATCATATATTCTGTGGTCTCCAAATTGATTTGGGAAACACGTAAAAACAAACGAACACACAATAAAATGTGTTTTGAAAAAATGAAAGCACACAAAATGTTTAGTGGAATAAAAACACCTCTTTTCTCTGGCTAACAAGACTCTTTTATATTACTTTTAAGCAAGTTCTGTTTATTCTTTGTCTGTTGTGTAATTAATGCCTTTAATCCTTCTTCTGAATTATCCTTCAATCATTGCTAATTTAAAAAATAACCTCTTGGTTGCGTATTTATGTTGGATACCCTTTTCCAGAATTTAATCCTCAATTGTGCTGTAGCATTTAAACTGCTCAACCATAATAGCGGATTTGCATTTGTTTTGACTTTTACTTCAAGGTAAATTTTCCCATAGTCCTAGACTTTTGCCCTGGCTTACTAGGCAGGGGGTCCTGATTAAAGTAAATGACTAGGACTGGGCAGGAGGAATGATGAGAAAATACAAGCTAGGGCAAAGAAATTTAAAAATAGGAAAAAAGTGACAATTTTCCCAGTTAAATCATTAATTCTTCTGGCATACTTGCTCTATTTTTGGAAACTTTGACCTTACAGTCCTTAGCTCTTTCAGGCAACTGTCCATGCACAAACCACACAGCTGAACCCTTTTAGCAGTGGTACTTGGTGCTGTGGGAGGAGCGCTGGGTGCTATTATCACAGCACCATCAAGCACGCTATAATTTGTGCTGTGTAGACCCATTTTGAAATGTGTCAGGAGATGCAGTGATTCAGGCTTTTTCATTTTTCTTGACAGCAGATTTAATATTTTTAGGTATTTAAGGTATCAACTTTCTCAAGTTTTATTTTATTTTCTTGTTACTGGTGAGCTAAATTGTTTGACTTGTTGTCAGATAAAACTTATTTTCGTGTTTCTACCCCTTCTCTTTTGCATGGAATAACTAGCTGTGTAATAAAGAACAGAGAGCACAATCAGAAGCTTAATCTGGCATCAAACCTGCAAGAATTTCAACAACAAAACCCGCTAACCACAGGAGGCTTTCTGCTAAGGGTGAATTTGCTGAAACATTTAAGTGAAGTTCTGTTACTTGAAGAATTTGGTCAAGTGTAGTTTAAAAGCAACCAAAAACAAGTGATACTCCCGTAAAACCCTTTATTTTCAACATGTGAAAAATGGATACTGATAACACAACATCATCAAAAATCACCACTCTAGAATGGATAATGGATTTCATAATATGTTATTTCCAGGAATAAAAGAACTTTGAGGATCATAGGGCTCCTAATGTGGATGTAAGTTCATGTGTGTTTTCTTGGCAGGTTATTACTGGCAATAGGGAAACTGCCCCCCTTTGCCACAGTTAGAAAGGCTTGTGACAGCCCTCTCATAGAAGGTTGCTTATAGATTTAGGTAGGTCTAGTTCCTGATTTGTTTTACTGCCTGTCATTCTAATATTGCTAGAGGTATTAAGTCTCCTGTCACTTTCCAGAGACTGGTTTTCTGCCCAGTAGACACTGGTACCATTTTGGTGGGTACAATTTTCATTCTTGTAATTAGTTGTGGGCACTACTAATTGCTTTTCTAATTACCTGCTTGAGAATGCCAATTATCTCCTTGCCCCCACAAAAGCACATGCAATTGGCTAATTAGACCTTCAAGTAGGCAACTAGAAATATAATTAGCCATTTGAGGGAACAATTAGTTGTACCATCAATTTTACACCCATAAAGGAAGGAAGCTTTGGTTTAATCTGTAATTTATAATGTGAAATGAAAACTGAACAGAACTTGAGGCTTTATAAAGAAATATGAATGTTTACAGAGGGAGGAAATCTGAAATACATTATTCAGGTAGGGAAAGGTGTGCCTCTTTTTAAAAGACATCATTGAAATTGTTTCCCACTATAAAAATTAATTGTGTAGGGAAGTTCAGAGTTAATTTGATAGGTTAGGTATTACACTTAAGGACAAATGAGAGGGAAGTTACTCAATACAAAAACTCAGTACCAACTCGGAGGATGAGCTTACTACATAGAACTACTGAGAAACATAACCATTATATATAAATTAAGCAAGTTATTATATTTTTGTTAGGAGTATAGTGTATCTCATATCTTCCCAAGGGAAAATGTTATACATCTGTATTAATTTCCTGAGGCTGCTGTAAAAATTCCTGAAACTTGGTGGCTTAAAACAATAGAAATTTATTCTCACACAATTCTGGAGGGCAGATATTTGAAATGAGTTTCACAAGGCTGAAATCAAGGTGTTGGAAAGGCTGCACTCCCTTTAGAGACTCTAAAGGAGAATCTGTTCCTTGCCTCTTCCAGCTGCTGGAATTCCTTGGCTTGTGTCTGCATTGCTCCAGTCTCTGCCTCCATGGTCACGTTGCCTTTTTCTCTTCTGTCTGTTGTCAAATCTTCCCCTACCTCTCTCTCATAATGACACTGGTGATCACATTTAGTGTCTCATTCACAAGTCCCCGGGATTAGGAAATGATATTTGGGGGGGGGGGATGAGGGTGGACAACAAAACCCATGAAATAGAATCTTGAGCATGTTTTCATTAAGAATCTCAAGAAATAACACTCCAATACAACTTAGAGCTAGTAGGAGATAGAATTTCTAAATAAAATATTCCTACTAGGTAGATCACTGTGAAAATAAAACAAGTAAAATCTTATATTGATGAGAGAAGGACTGCACTAAAACAAAAAAGGGTATTGTTTTATAGGTTTTGAATGATAAAACAGACATTTTCTAAGGCCCAAGCAAGTAAAGAATAATATTCCTAGAATTAGCTTCATCAAGTGAGAATAATTAAAACTATGAGCATCAGTCTTAGTAAAAAAACAGGCCACACCTTTTATACTTTGATTGAAAATCTTCTCAGCAAAGATTTAGCTGGGCAAAGCTCAGCTATATATTGATGTTGCGAATCTCCACTCTCAAGAGCTTAGAAAGTACAATGAATTTACAGTCTTAGATATCATTCTTTTCTTAAAGAATGACCTTCAATTACAAACAAGGTACAAGACTATTGAATACAAAGACACTTCCAAAATCACTAGCAGCTTCCACATTGACTTTGCCATTGATTGATATGCTAAAGTACAAATCCCAGGCTGGGTAACCACGGCAGACCATGTATTAAATATCAATTCACAAAATCAGTTAAAGAACCCTTGATATTTTCAACTTGAGCAAGTAATTAAGTATGAACAAAACAAAGATTATTATTTAACCACAGTCAGTAGCAGGCAGACATATTAATCCAATGAACTAAAAGCAATGTTTTACTGTTTCTGACCTCATCTTGGCAAAATTCCCATCCCCAGATAAACATAATGTTCAGATTTCTCAAGATGTTGTCATCAGTCTGTCAGTTAAAGGGTTTAACATTTAAGAAATGTAGTTTGAAAAGAAATAGGGGATTATAATGCAGACAGTAGGTCAAATAAATAAACTATCACAATAACAACTTAGTATTAATGTTGTCAAATAAAAGGATGGGGAAGAATCAGAGGCCTATAAGAACTCATACTATGTTGAATAATGTCCCCCCCAAAATTCATGTCCACCTAGAACCTCAGAATGTGATCTTACTGGGAAATAACATCTTTGCAGATATAATTAGTTAAGATAAGGTTATACGGTATTAAGATAAGCCTTAAATCCAATGACTTGTATCCTTCCAAGGAGGCCATATGAAGACACACAAGGAAGAGCATGTGGTCATGTAGGCAGAGATGGGAGTGACGCAGCTACAAGCCAAGGAATGCCGAGGATTGCCAGGAGCCACCAGAATGTAGAAAGAGGCAATGATTCTTCCCTAGAGCCTTTAGATGGACCATGGTTGACACCTTGATTTCAGATTTCTGGCTTCCAGAACTATGAGAACATAAATTTCTCTTGTTTTAAGCCACTTAGTCTATGGTAATTGGCTA
The DNA here is from genome assembly GCA_004363605.1 of Indri indri. Taxonomy (NCBI): domain Eukaryota; kingdom Metazoa; phylum Chordata; class Mammalia; order Primates; family Indriidae; genus Indri; species Indri indri. The sequence continues at coordinate 41,960 of RJWJ010006744.1, read as the reverse complement.
TGGCAGCCCTAGGAAACTGATAAAGAAAGGAGTGTTGCTATGGCAAATATCTAAAAATCTGCAAGTGGCTTTGGAATTGGGTAATGGGTAGAAGCTATAAGAGTTTTGAGGCACATGATAGAAAAAGCCTAGCTGACTTGAAATGACTGTAGGCAAAAATATCCACGCTAAAGGTGATTCTGGTGAGAGTTCAGAAAGAAGAGAGGAAAGCTATAGAGAAAGTTTCTATCATCTTAAAGAATACATTATTGTCATGAACAGAATATTGCTAGAAATATGAACATCAAAGGTGCCTATGATGAAGTTCCCTGTGAAAATGAAAAACACGTTTTTGGAAACTGGAGGAAAGGCAGTGCTTTTTATAAAATGGCAGGAAATTTAACTGAATTGTGTTCAACTCCATTGTGTTGGGTGGAAGGTGGAACATGAACTGGAATAATTAGCTGAGAAGATTTTCAATCAAAGTATAAAAGGTGTGGCCTGTTTTTTTTCTTTCTACTTATAGTAAAATGAAAGAGGAAAGAGATAAATTGAGGTATAAACTATTAAGCAAAAAGGAACCAGCACTCAATGATTTGGGAAATTCACAGCATATCTGGATAGCAAAAGATGAGAAAGCATGCTCTGGACAGAACATAAAGATTGTAGCTAGACATTTTGTTGAAGAGATAGGTGAATGACTCATGAATCCAATCAACCAATCTTAACAAAAGCCAGCAATAGTCATGGGGTTATCTTGGAAAGATTTATGGAGATTCTTCTGGTATGATGGTATAGACTCCCAAGAATTGGAAGAGAGATCAACAGGTTTTTTTAGAATTTTATACCAATAGAAACACTGCTAGCTTAGGCTGAAAGGGACAGACATGAGAAGAAATGAAGGAAGAATGACTCCGTGAGTCACACCTTAGATGAAGAGACCAGAGAGGGTGCGGATGCCACAGGACAGAACATTAAGACAAAGAGTATTATTCCCAGGCCTTGAAACTTAACGGAACTTGCTTTGCTGAGTTTCAGACTTGCTTTCAACCATCCCTTTATCCCTTCCATCTTCTTCCTTTTGGAATGGGAATGCCTATCCTATGCCTGTCTCACCATTGTATTTTGGAAGCAAATAACCTGTTTTTTAGTTTTACAGATCCACAGAAGGAGAGCAATTTTGCCCTAGGATGGATCACACCCATAGTCTCACTTACAGCTGAATTAGGTGATGGGATTTAGAACTTTTGAGTTTTTAGATGAGAATTTGGATTTAGAAGTAATACTGGAATGGGTTAAGACTTTGGGAGATGTTAAGATGAGGCAAATGTATTTTGAACATGGAATAGACACAAATTTGGGGGAACCAGAGGGCACCTGTACTGGGTTGAATAGTGTCTCCCTAAAACTTCAGAATGTGACCTTACTTGGAAAGAGGTCATCTGCGGATATAATTAGTTTAAATGAGGTCATACTGGGTTAGGGTGGGTCTTACTAAATCTAATGACTAGTGTCTTTATAAGAAGGCCATGTGAAAACACATAGGGAAGAAGACCATGTGAAGACCAAGGCAGAACTTAGAGTGATGCAACTATAAGCAAAGGAATGCCAAAGATTGCCAGCAACCACCAGAAGCTAGGAGAGAGGCATGGAATGGTTTCTCTCTGGGAACCTCCAAAAGAAACCAACCCTGTTGATATCCTAATTTTGGACTTCTGGCTTCCAGAATTTGAAAAGAATAAATTTCTATTGCATAAAGTCACCAAGTTTGTGATAATTTGTTATAGCAGCTCTAGGAAACTAATACAGAACCCATCTTGCAACTGACACATATCTCACTCATTTGTCAACCGTCAGTTTAGAACCATCTGCTCTAAGAAGTCTTCTGTGATTCCACCACTCCCTGCACCTTGGGTATACCTCTATCACAGGACTTATTATTCTGTATTGACATTATCTCTTTATGTTTTATTTCCCCAACAATAGTCTATGCATTTGAAGGCAATCTTTTCTTATTTGTATCCACAGTTTCTAGGACTATCCCTGGAACACAAAAAAATCTTAACAACCCTAAGAGCTAATAGGCCCTGTGTGTAGTGATTATATGGATAGACTTTAAGTTTTACAACAACGCATAAGGTGTATTATTTCAATTTTACAGAAAAGGAAACTAATTTTGAGAAAAGTTAATTTTATCTCACAAAACAAATAAGGACAAAGCTAGATCTTTAACACAGTGCTGACTTAAAATCACTTTATACCTCTTTCTCACTACAATCTGAGCCAATGAATACCTGCTCACCACCTGTAAGTAATTTGCTTACAAGGATCAGGTAAACAGTAACTGCTCTATGAACCTGAATAAAATTCAATGCTAAAATCCAAAGATTATCCCAATAATATCTTACATTTGCAGGTACTTTGCAATTCATACATATTTTAATATTTATTATCATACTTAATAATTACAACAAACTCTTAGGAATTTATTTCTCTATTTTTCAAAATTAGCCTGCTGAGGTGAATTCAGGTTAAATGATATATTCATGGTTATTGAGCTAGTAAGTCTAAGGAACTTGAACCTCTACCTCCTTCTCCAAATCTGAACTCTTTTTATTCAATCACTACTAAGCTCCATATACCTATGGATCCTTATCAGTATAATTTAGAACTTTAAAAGCATTTATTTTTTCTCTTTATTACATGCCCTTCACACACACTTCCTGTGTGTGTATGTATGTGTAGGCTTAGTATCACAGAGGCAATATGAATCCATAGTCTGATTTTCATCCTGTTCATAAACTATTGAGAAGGGCTAACCATTCCCCATCACTTCTACAGAGCCATTAGACTTTGGATGGGCACAATGAATTATATTCATTGTCTGGTCTGCTTTTAGGACAAAATAAATCCATGCTGAATAATATCAATCAAATCACCAGGCACTTTTCGTATTCTTAAATGGAATATCTAAGATTTGGAGACTTTGGTTATAAGAGGGAAAATCATGTATACTGATGAATAAGAAGTCCTCTATCAAATATATTTGGTCAATTAATATGCCAACACTCTCCAGAATCTTTTATCACTATCCTGTCCATTTAAAAAATTATGTGTGGCAAAAAGATTTGTCCCAAGAGTAAGCTCCTAGAAACCCTTTTATATAGTTATAATCTTATATTTTTATGACTGCTGCTATGTTAAAAGTCACCATTGAAGACATTTCACTACCAAGGGTTATTATTAACTTACAAATTGAAAATTTGAAGGTCAGGGAGGTAAAATGATTTTCCTAAAAGGCCTAAGAGTGTGAGCAATAGAATCAGGAATATGACAGTCTCCCAATTTCAACTTCTCAGCCATTTTTTCTTTTCCAAGCCCTGAAGAGTCACGCTATAGGGATAAGCACAAGTCATTTTACAGTTGGCCTTCTATGGCCAGGTGAATGGAACAAGTCACCTAATAATCAGGTGAATACAATTAGATGATGTGAGGAGGTGACTGTGATTACATTAACATTTCTTCTTTTCACCATAATTATTTAATTGGAATAACAGTCAACATTAGGGATAAAATAATGTTAATTGAACCTAAAGGAGTGATCATTTCCCATTTATTCCTTTGGGTCAAAATTTAATATGGGCACTTTAAAAATTTACTTTGATGTGCCTGTTGTAAGTCTCTAAGGATCTTGTTTAAATAAACCATGAAGTTGAGGTGGTTAGGGTTTGAAGCAGGTAAGATCTGCTAAAGATCTCATTGAGAAATGTTTACTGGTTCAAGAACATCCAGGATAGTGGCATATGAACTTCTTACATATCACTTTGTATGTGTTAAATTACTATAAAGACACTTAAACCAAGACATTTGCAGCCCTTTCATTTTCAAAAGCAAAGCGATATTAACTCTTTCTTTAACTCTTTCTTGGGTTCATGGATCATTGTTTGGAATAAATATCCTAAATTGCCTAAATATATCCATGGATCTACAGGAATTATCATTTTGGGCAGAAAGGCAACAGAATGAAAAATACAGTGGATAAGAGTTGATACCAGCTGACCATAACTACCCAACCTGGAAGATTTGAGCCAGAGGAGAAAGACTATTACTTTTCTTTCTGATAGGGGAGTTGTTATTGAAACATACACAGAAGACTACAAAAAGTCTTAAATGTATAGCTTGATGAATTTTCATGAAATGAACAGACGTATGTAACCATCACCCATGTTAAGGGGAAAAAAATAAAACATTTCCATCATCCCAGAAACTCGCTTTATTCCCTCCTCCAAGCACTCTCCCCTCCCCAGGTAATCATTACACTGACTTACACTATCATACATTAGTTTTGCTTCTTACTGAACTTGATATAAGTGGGATACTCTTTTAGTATCTGGCTTCTTTTGTTCAACATTAGGTTTGTGATATTCATCCATATTGCATGTAGCTGTGATTTGTTCACTCTGGTATTCCATTATGTGAATATACTACAATTTATTCTAATCTTGATTGACCTTTGGCTATCATACATTCTGCTGCCATGAACAATCTTGTACATGTTTTTTTGGTGAGCACTTGTACTCATTTCTGTTTGGTTTATAATCAGGAGGAGAATTGCTTGGTCAAAGGTTATGTATATGTTTAGCTTTAGAATATATGGTCAGTTTCTCAAAACGGTTGTATCAATTTACATTCCCAAAAGCAATGTATGAGAGTTACAGTTGTTTAATGTCCTTGCCACTATTTGGTGATGGCTATCTTTAATCTTAGCCTTTTAGCCATTCCTGCGGATATGTAATGGTGTCACACTGTGGTTTTAATCTATTTTCCCCTGATAACTAATGAAGTTGAGCACCTTATTATGTGTTTATTGGCCATACTTATATTCTCTTCTAAAGTGCCTCCTAAAGTGTTTTGCTCATTTCTCTATTGAGTTGACTGTGTCTTTTTTTATTAATTTGAAGGAGTTCATATATATATATGTGCATGTTTGTGTGTATATGTATAATGCATGAATCCTTTGTTAGACATTTATGTAGTAAATATCTTGTCCCAATCCATGGGTTACATTCTCACCCATAATGGTATGTTTTAATGAAAAAGTTCTTAGCCTTAATATAGTTTAATATATCAGATTTTCCATTATGGCTACCACTTTTGTGTCATTTTAAAGAAATCATTAACTATTCCCAGGTCATAAAGATATCCTCCTATGTTTTCCTTTAAAATTTTATTGCTGCATTTTTCACACTTTAGATCTGTAATCTATCTGGATTTGATTTTTGTGTGTGGTGTGAGATGGGGAGGTCACAATAACTATTTTTCCTTTATGGATATTCAATTGACCCATCACCATTTATTGAAAAGACCATTCTTTCTCTACTGCAATGCAATGTCACCTCTGCCATATATCAGATTACACCATTCATTGCCTATTTGGCTATCCTGCAACAATTCCACACTGTCTTAATACAGCTTTATATTATAATGGGATTTTATATCAGGTATTACACAGTTTTCTCCTTTGGATATTCTTGGCCTTTTATATTTTTATAAATATTTTAGAATCAGTTTGTCAGTTTCCATAACAAGTACTTCAATGGCTTCCTGTTGCCAACAGAATAAAGTTCAAGGCACTTGGCTTGGTGTTCAGGGCCTTGGTGGTCTGGCCCAATCTCCCTTTAACCACCCTTCTCTCCATACGTTCTACACTACAGCTAGAAAAAAACACATACTTTATTTCATATATATGCTTTGCTTTTGTTCCTTGGTTCATTATTATCCTTCTCCTTACTCTTCCACTGTATCTCTGCTCATGTTCTATTCATTTCTCCCTTTAAAGACCAGCTCAGTATTACCTCCTGCAGGAATACTTATCCTCCTTTACGCAACTATAAGAAAACTCTTTGTGATTGCCTTTGGGGTCTTCTTCATAAATTCTTTTCCTAGGTCAATGTCTATAAGAGTTTTTCCAATATTTTCTTCTGGAATTCTAATAGTTTCACACCTTAGGTTTAAGTCTGTTACCCACCATGAGTTGAATTTTGTAAGAGGTGAAAGGTGTGGATCCAGTTTCAGTCTCCTACATGTGGCTATCCAGTTTTCCTAGCACCATTTATTGAATAAGGATTCTTTTCCCCAGTGTATGTTTCTGTCTGCTTTGTCAAAGATTAGATGGCTATATGAGGATGGTTTTATATCTGGGTTGTCAGTTCTGTTCCACTGGTCACTGTCCCTGTTCTTGTGCCAGTACCAAGCTGTTTTAACTATGATAGCCTTGTAGTATAGTTTGAAGTCTGATAAATTGATACCTCCCATTTTGTTTTTATTGCCTAGGATTGTTTTTGCTATACAGGGTCTTCTCTGGTTCCATACGAAGTGTAAAATTATTTTTTCTGTATCTGTGAAAAACGATGTTGGTATTTTAACAGGGATTGCATTGAATCTGTAGATCACTTTGGGTAGTATAGACATTTTAACAATGTTGATTCTGCCGACCCACGAGCATGGCATGGTTTTCTACCTGGTTTACATCCTCTGCTATTTCCTTCCTCAGTGTTTCATAGTTCTCCCTGCAGAGGTCTTTTACCTCCTTAGTTAAATATATTCCTAGGCACTTTATTTTCTTTGCTGCTGTTGTAAAGGGTATTGAGAATTCACCTAACATTTTTTCCGGTCTTTTTCTTTTAAGGTTTTGCCATTTTATACTTTGTATATTACAGATTTTTTTTTTCTTACCTCTTCTACTGGACTATAAACTTCAACTAGCCTGGGAACACACTTGGCATCTAGTAGACATCTCTTGTTATTGTCACTCATAAGCTCCTTGAGTTAGGGCCAAGTCTCATTCGTATTAGCCCTCAGCACCTATCTCAATGCTTTATGTGAACCAGACACTAAATATCTCTTGAAATGAAGGATGGTTATGATATTCAGCTACAACTTCTAGCTGATTGAGGCTAAAAATTCTGTTCTTATTTATCCCTCCTGACCCTAATTCTGAAAGAAAATTCTGCCCCTAAACATTATTCTCTATTCAATTATGTTTTATCTTCCACCAAAACCACATGTTCCCAATAAATTTCTTTCATGTTCCAAACCGCTTACAGAGGCATAGAAACCCCCTAAATTTTCACTTCAAGGCCACAATGACCTTTTTCTGCTTCTGAACTCCCAGCTCCTATTATCTATATTATTCATGTGATTCTTAATCATTTACTTCTTTGTTACATGCTTTATATTTTTAACTCATGCATTGTTCTTTTTTTCCCCCAAGGGTTGGATATTTCTTCCTAACTATAGTGAAATTCTTTTGTGGGTAAGGGCCTTGTGTTAAGCTCCATTGTCTCTCCCATAGCCTCTAGCACAGGGCTAGTTTTTGTTGAATGAACTGTTTTGTTGAAAAAGACATATTCAGCTAGAATTTTATACTGGATATCTCCTTTCTTATAGTGAACTAGAGTTAAATTTAAATTTGGTAAAACTAATCTTAAAATACATCAAATACCATGAAATTTGTGTCAACTAATTGTCCTTAGTGCCACAGAATTATTACTGAATTTGGACATCTATTATAAGAAATAAACTATTTGCTTAGCAAGAACTTTACATTTATTGATAAAGTAACAATTCCTATACTGAAATTAATATTAATTTAGAGTAATTTTCAAAGGAAATGAAGATGTATAAATTATTTTATTTTATTCAGTTACTAGTAAACATAAAAACTAGTTACAAAAAAATAACTTACACTTTTTGAATGTTTACTAGGTGTCAAACACCTTACATATCTTGTTTAATTCTTACATCTACACTATATGGTGGGCACTGTTACATTCCTTTTGTGGGAAAAAGTGAGAGCTTAGTGTTTTAAATTAACATGGCCAGGGTCACACAGATGGCATGTGGAAAACAGGGATGCAGTTTCAGTCTGATTACAAATACTGTACCTTCCCAACCAGAAAAAGGGCTGCTCCCTTTTCTATGGATAAATGTTTTTCTCAGCAACATTTCATTATGAAAATGCTCAAATGTGCAAAAAAAAGTAGCATTGTATAGTAATCACCATATACTTGTCACCACAATTCTTGACATTTTGCTATATTTGCTTTACCATGACTTTATCACAGATATATCCATTTGTTCATTGATCAATCCATCTTTTTTTGAGATATTTCAAAGTAAGTTATAGACATCAGTACATTTCATCTCTAAAATTTTCAGTATGTATTACTAATTAATGTTCATGCTTCTCTGTCCTAAGGAGAATTTTAATTTGACCAGGTGGCACTTTTCTTGAGTATGTAGACTTTCAAAAATTCTTTAAAAACATTTTTTTCATATGAAATTTAGGATTGTTTTTTCTAATTCTACAAAAAATGGCATTGGTATTTTGACGGAGATTGCATTGAATCTGTAAATCACTTTGGGCAGTATGGACATTTTAACAATATTGATTCCTCTAATCCATGAGCATGGGATGTTTTTCCTTTTGTTTGAGTCATCTGTGGAGAATGACCATTATTAAAAAGTCAAAAAACAATAGATGTTGACACAGATGCGGTGAAAAGGGAATACTTACTGTTGGTAGCAATGTAAATTAGTACAACCTCTATGGAAAACAGTATGGAGATTACTCAAAGAACTAAAAGTAGTCTACCATTTGATCCCACAATCCCACTACTGGGTATTTACCCATAGGAAAAGAAGTCATTATATCAAAAAGACACTTAAATACTTATTCCACCTGGATGCTTACTGCAGCACAATTCACAATTGCATAGATATGGAATCAACTTAACTGCCCATCAACTGATGAGCGGATAAAGAAAATGTACCATGGAGTACTATGCAGCTATAAAAAGGAATGAAATAATGTCTTTTACAGCAACTTGGTTGGAACTAGAGACCATTATCCTAAGTGAAATATCTCAGGAATGGAAAAACAAATAACACATGTTGTCACTTATAAGTAAGAACTTAATGATGGGTATACATAGTCACACAAAGTGGTATAATGGACATTGAAACTAAGAAGTGGGGAGGGTGGGAGGGAGAAGAGGGGTCAGCAATTACCTATTGGCTACAACATACACTATTGGGGTGATGGGTACACTAAAAGCCCTGACCTCACCACTATACAATTCATCATGTAACAAAAAACATTTGTACTCCGTAAATCAAAATATTTTTTAAAAAGCGTTTTTTTCAGTATGATAATATAAATCTGTAAACTTTCTTTACCATATCTTTCAAAAATACACATCCATGTGATATGGAGTGTGATGTGAACATGCTGGTTCTCATTTTTAAATGAGGCAAGTATTCTGCTAGCCGTGCCAGTTTTAAGCTGGCTGGCCCAAGTCTGAAAATTATTGCCTCTTTATGTTGTTTTTGTCCAGTCTCTTTGATAAACATACGCAAGCACACATATACAGGCAGAAAAAGTCAGTGATGTCATTATGTCTCCAGTGACAGTTATTCAAGAACCCAAATAATAAAACAATCAGGATGTTCTAAAGTTTTTCTAACAATTATGTACATATGCACATTACCCCTTACACCCACTACACAGAACAGTGGTAACTTGCTTGGTAGCACTTGCCAGTGACATCATGTTTAAGCTACTACTGGCCTCCTAAGGTCTCCAGAGAATTGTCTTGGAATTTTGTGATAGTGCTGACATAACAAAAGTGATCCATATATTCATAAGGTTCCTCCTCAGTGCCGATTCCTACCAGGAACTGAGTTTTTAGTAGTGCCTATCATAATTGTAACAATAATTGTGGAAGTAACTGTGAGAGGTGTATATTTCTAAAATGCTACTGTTGGTTTTAATCATCAGGATTCCCAGGTAACTGACCTGCCTTGGGATTCCTGCTCTAGCTCTAATGCATGCTAGGATCAGGCATTTCTCAGCTGTTATGTTCACTTAAGGGTTCCAGTGGGCAAATCCTTAATTTCAATACTTTTTCCATAAAGTATTGAATGGGCCACAGAGGGCAGTTGCATCAGCAGCAGCTGAAAAGCTCAGATTACAGCCTCCTGAGTCTCATTCATTCTCCATCCCTAAGATTTCTCTTCTATACTCTTGCGATTTCAGCAACAATTACAGAAAAAAACTGTGACTTAGAATATCGGTTCTCAGTAATCAGAAGGCCTCTATCAGACTCAAAAAGGATGGTTACTGAAATGCAGAATTCAGTACCCTACTGAGGATCAGCTAAGTTAAAATCTCAAAGGGGGCTGGGCCCCTGAATCTTCATTTTAACAAGCATTTCCCTGGTAATTTTGATGCACATCAAAATTTGAGAACCAAAGATTTAGAAAAGCAACAGGCTGCTTCAGGAAAGAAAAAACTTAAAGGGAAATCCCAGTTATAATGTAATAAAATACTACTAACAATGACTTGCCAGTCAAGTCTCATTTGATTAAAAATATAGAGGATAGCTAAGCTGTTTGGAAATGTTTAAATTTTGGGTTTTTTTTAGTCGATTTTCCAGTTTATACAAAATGACCCTAATGCTATTTAGTAAATTTTATTTCCATACTTCAAAAGTAATTTGAATTCAGTTATTGGAGAAACACACCACACTTTCAAACATATTTAATGTTTATAAAATTCCTGGATAGTTGTTTGTGTTATATTTCAATTTTTTTTTTTTTTTGGTAGGTGGCTGAGAAGTTTCAATGAACCTTTCTGAGATGAAAAGGATTAGAATCTTAATTTCTGTCTGATAAAAGCAAAGGGGTAATGTAATCCTTTCTCATCTGTAATGCAAACAGAATCTACTCTGATGCCTTCTTTAAGAGTGAATGTTCAATCAATAAAAAAGTTATCGAATATCTACTCTGTTCAATACACTGATAGACTCCATGGGCAACTGCAGAGAAATGTAAGATTTTTGGCCAGCCATTCATAATATTATGGTCTATTTAGAGAGGTGAGATGTGGATGGAAAGAAATATAAAATAAGAAAGTCCATGTGTTCTACGAGTGGTAGAGAGAAGTATGGGAGATGAAGAAAGTGATACCCACTGTGATGATTAGGATGGTTCCACAAACACGTGAACTCTGTCTTTGGTATCAAGTAGGACTTTAGGAGAATAAGGAAATATTTAAGGTTGAGAGATCAACAAGAGCATGGCCAAAGGCACATCCAGGTTTCATATAGTTAAGAGTAGACGTTTGGTCTAGATTTGCAGATGGTGATCAGTTTGAAAAGTGTAAATGGTGCTTAAATTCAGAGGCATTTAAATGCCAAGCTAAGGAATTTGAACTTTAGTAGGTTCTGGTAAGCACTTTCAGAGGCTTGGATTAAAGGGCTGATTGAACAACATGACAAAAATGTCATTTTAAATCTTTCAGAAGATGTAACTGTAGGAAAGAAACCTCTATTTAGAGAAGTTGCTCCACCTAGAACAACACAGAAGTACCTTAATTATTCTAACTGTCCATTAGTACACTCACTCCAATTCAGCATGTATTTATTACCTACCAATTATGGGTTCAGGTTTTGAACACTTAGTACATATGCATGTGCACAGACTTACCATTCTAAGGGCCAAGGATGTCACAATCATCCTGCCTTTGCAAAAGGGGATATTATCCTATTTCCTACCCAAAGAGATATTGAGGAGAGGTCTAAGCAAAAGATGAAGGTAAGGGATGTACTGTCTTCTCAAATCCTCTATTCTTTCATATCTTGGCTCCTTACCTTCCATGCATTCTTATGATGCTAATCACTGCTGCAAATGGCAGCAACTCATTCCATAATTCCCTGATGCAACTGAATCTGTAATTTGGGCAGGGCTTGGAGGGGTGGCTTATCTCTGAGGATGGCTTCCAAAATAACTCACTCATGTACTTAGCAGCACTGGCTGACTGACAGCTCATCAAGGACTGTCAGCAGGGGCCTTGGTTCCTTTCCACATGGATGTCTTCATTCATACATTGAGATGTATGAGTTTCCTTACAGTATGGCAGCTTGGTTTCAAGAGTGAATATTTCAAAAGACAATAGGGGAAGTTTCCATTCTCTTAAAGCCTCGACTCAAACTGGCAAGCTTCACTTCCACTGCATTCTATTAATCACACAATCACAGGTCCTATCGAGATTCAGAAGGAGGGAACCTAGACCCCACCTCTCAACAGAAGAAGTGTCAAAGAATTTGAAGCCATCTTTAATCTATCAAAAATATAAGATTATTTAGCAATTGTACATTAAAAGCTTCTGTATCCTTCACCAGGTCACATTCTTCCAGGGAGGCCAAATGGCACTTGTGTATAATATCTAGCTACAGATACTTCACGTTGGGATTAACATATGCTTTATATAATTGGAGGCAAAGGTCTACTTTGGAGTAAGAACTTAGAGACTGATTTTGGTACTGAATTTACTTTCTAGATAATATACTATTTTCTCTTGAACTATCTCATTTATTTTAAAGATGTATTATCTTGCATTCATGATTAAGCTTGATAACTGACTAGATCCCAAACTAATTGGCTATGTCATCAAGAAAGCAGATAGCTTGTAACGCTGCTTAACTGTTACCTTTAGCATACTGGAGCTCCTTTGATAAAAGAGTATTTGACTTTTCTATAGATTCACTTTCTCCTTAAACACTTTGACTTAAACAAATTATTGTACTTATTCCCTTACATTTCTTATATATTTTGAAGTTTGTATAGGGCACTTGTCTTTTTAAATTCAAACACTATAACTTTTTATATTTTGTGGCTGGGGTTTGCTTTCATGTTTATTTCGTTATATTCGATAATAATTGGAAGGCTATAAAATCTTTAAAATATCCAATTCAGAAGAATAATCCAACACCATAAAATGTAGTTACTGGGTAAACATTTTCTGATTGAAAAGAAAATACTGTTTTCTAAAGTCAAAGTAATCTATTGAGAATGAAAGACTTTGTATACAAAATTGAATTTTAAAAATGTGTACTATTTTACTTAGGTGTTTTCTTTAAAAAAGATTTTAAAAACGTTATTTTTAAAAATCCAGCCAAGTATTGCAAAGCTGATTGAACATATTTTAACTAAACTATTTGAATTTATATCCCAGTAAGCTGATAAGCTAAGGGTGTATGTTTTATAAGGGAACATTTGTAGGTAAACATTTCAGAAGTATGCACTTAGAATTGTACTCAACATAATGTAGGTATTCAATATATATTACTTTAAAAAGGAATTTTTTAATGGACAATCCTGTTAAAAAGCAGTATTTATCATTATTATCTAAAATGCAATATTAAAAATTAACAGCCGATCATTCAAAACCTCAATGCTATTCATTTCTCAGCTAATGTCTTATGACTATTAGTCAACATCATAAAAATGCCATTCTTTCATTTAACTTCTATTGATGACTGTGGGGTGGGGGTGGGAGGAAGAAAAGACAGTCACATAAAAAATGACCACACTTATTCCAAACACAATCAACTAAAAGATTAGCAAGACGAGTTACTAGTAACATATGATCTTGAGAAAAAAATAAGAGAAAGAGAAAAAATCCTGGGGCATTCTGTCAGTGGTGGGGTTAAGGTTATACATTATAATGTTGTGCCAACCAAAAATGAAGAGGGGAAAATTTAATAGAGGAATCATAAAGCATCCTACTGTTGGACATGGACTAAACTTAAAATATATGCTAGAAAGGAAATGAATATTGGCTTACACAGTAGCATAGACAAATTTGAAATGGAATGTGAAACTTCTACCCAGAAGTGCTTTTTATAGTTTAGCTGACCAAGATTCCTGTAGGCTTAATTTTCTGTTACCTGGATCTTTAGAGCAATTTGCCCTAAGCCACCCCTAGTTTTCATTAACATATTTTTAGGAGCTGGCATAACCAGATATCATCCACACTCATCCTAACTCCAAACCTGGGGCTGGGAAAATGACAAGTTGCTCTAGCATGAGTGCCAGTTTGTTGGGGAGGTTATAGAGACTGGTGCTTGGCTATTTGCAATTTAAATGACTCATGAGTTAGGAACAGTAAATGAGTATTAGGTTTTTGAATCTCAGGTTTAAGGGTGAGGGTATGGGGTCCAAACCTGACTTAAGGTGGAAAGTCATGAATACTATACATTCCCACAGAAAGTCAGGCAAATAGAGAAGTAGATGGAAAAAAAATATATTAAATTTAGTGATTTCTAAAGCCCCAAATTAACCTAAAAAGAATTTGGGTTTGAATTTTTGTTATCAGTGTTGAGAATCCTTAAGTCAAATTATTTAGGTAATCTTTAATGAAATACTTCCATGAACCAAGGTTAGAGTTCACCATTTCCACTGTTATAAAATGAGGGCTGGCTTCAAGGGCATGTGATCTGTGCAGTTGCCCAGAGCCCTAGACTTAGAAGGGCCCTATGCTTGGCTGAATGCTCTGCTGAAATTCTTGAAATTCTTAATAATTTTTTAACAAGGGACCATGTTTACATTTTGCACCATAGATTATATAGCCAGATCTGAATGTAATCAATTTTGACTGGGTTATATCCTATAAATTAGTAGTGAGAGAAAATAAATATTAAGGGAAAATGAGATGTTGGCTAGGTTAATCCATATCGTAATTTTTTTTACACCTCATTTTTCTGATGCTTGATCTTCCTAAAACAATTTTATTGTGCTCCCTTTGCACTAAATCTAGGTAGGAGATAACCTGATGTAGGAAAAATCTAATGCCTCTGGTCATGTGAAGTTAAGGTAACTGATGAACAAACTTGACAAAGAAATCTAAAAGGAATGAATTGTTAATAATGGGCATTTAGGGGAAATTTTTTGGGAATGGATTTTTCTCCACTTTTCATTTTATTTACAATGTGTACTTGTCTTACTTTCAACGCCTGAGCTAACTGTTAAAAGAAGCTATTCTCCCTGTTCTTGCTCCCTACTTTAATTTTATTTCTCATAGCAAAGTCCCTTTTTTCCTGCTTCCTTAAAATAGTTTCTTTACTAAATTTACTAAATTTTCTCTAATGATTTTTTTACAAAGGGGGTGGCAAGAAAACATCTTCCCCCCAAACACCAACTGAAATCACCTCTTGGCTGTGGTTAATTTTTACCTCAGGCAGTAGTCACAATTTCCGAGACAATTTTCCTCTATGCTCTTTTACGCCACCCCCAAATCTGTCCACTCATAACATTATTAATCTCAATACAGCTGAATCATGCAGGTCTGATTTAGCCTGCAAAAATGTCAGTCAAAGCAAGCGAGACGTACTCTTTGGCCTTGAGTGCTCTAAATTGCTATGAATCACAGGTTTAGTTTTGCCAAATGAAAAGCAATTTTGCTTGCAAAAAAAAATCCATGGGGATACTTATGGCTGTTAGCTGATAGGGAAAATATACTAAAATTTTCCAGGGAAAAAGAGATTTTATATATGTATATATACACACACATAAACTTTTCTCAAAGTTATATACACACACATATACATCCACACAGTATGTACATATACGGAATATATATTGTATATATATTCAATCTTTTATGAAACCAGAAAAAAGAGAGAGCATTTACTGCATTTGCTTTTAATTAAAATCTTTTCATTTCTGAGCTTCATCTAACAGGTGTTAACCATTACACTAATAAATTACTTCTTCAAATGGACCATGTCAATGACTTAGATATCTAATAAGGTTCAAATTTATATAAAGGAACAATTCAGTTAGACTAGGTTGGGGAGAATTTTATAATTAGTTGCCAAAATATGGAACAAAGTGATATTTTCTCTAACTCCTACTTACAAGCACCAGGCACAGCGTGAAATGCCATTGTGAATATTGTAATCAATAATTTTGGAATTTCTGTCCTCAGGAAAGAAGAATTTTACAAAAAATTGTTAACCTTCTTTTTCACCTTGGAATTCAATTCTGCAAATTGCAAGCTTTGTTCTGTTAGTATGATACTTTATCTCTAGCCACAGAACACCTATAATAGTCAAAGGAGCTTTAATTTCTTATGAGGACTGTCTATCCTGACTTTTAAAGTACAACTTAAGACGCTGTTCAATATGTTCAGTCTACACTAGCCTTCAACTAATCCAAGACTGCTCTAAACAATGGTTATCTAGGACGGTGGCAGCACCATTAAGCTGTCTGAAATATCTCATCTTATTTTTTTCCCCAAGATTGTTCTTGTTATGAACAATTTTTGTGATGCAGAAAAGAATTGTTGAGGAGTAAGCATTTTAGATAACATTTCGGATTAGGCTGTTATAGTAAAATTGAGCATCCCAATCAAGTCATTGAGCTTCTAAACTGATTTACTACATCTATGATCTTTTATGTTTTTAACCATTTGGAAGAGACAGAAAACTGTAACTGATTTCTGTACTGAAAGTATTCTCAGGTAAGGAAGGCATAGAAAAGAGTAAAGCTGGTATATTAGATTTACAATGTGCTGAAAACATAATAAAAAGGGCATTTGCTAAAAATGCTGAGAGATTTTGACCTAACAAGATCGAGAGGCAGATAAGAAGCAAGAATCTTAAAATGTTAGTCTTGGTTCATGGATAACCTTGGGAAAATTATTTAACCCTGGTTGCCTTGATATTTCTTTGTCTGTAAAATGGGAATGATGTTCCTTATCACAATGCCAGGGTAAAATAATTGATAAATAGTAATAAATCTTTTCTGTTATTAAATGTGTGCTCCAATTTCTATAAGATCTGGCTTCCTAAAAGTTAACATATTCTGTTTTATAAGATTATAATTTTGTATTTTTTAGATGAAATATTTTAATACATTTATATTTATTTCAAATTTGATATATACTTTTAAAGGGGACGGCACACATTTTAAAAGCACTTGACTTGCAAATCAAGGATATTTTTCTGAACAGCTTTGCATAATATTTTTAATATTTTGTTCCTCTGAACATGTAATGAGAAAATCCATCAATAAGTTCTTTTAAAGACTAAGATGAACAATGTAAATTATAAAGTATTTTTAGTGGTTTTATTAAAGTTTTATTCAAATTTACCAATTGATGTCACCAAATTATTTTTTCTCAAAGTTTTGAAGCTAAGTCATTTAAAATATGAATATATTTTCTGTGGACTACAGCTTATTTATGTAATACCAGAGTTGGTCTTATTGATTTCAAATATGTAATTTTCTCAGCTTCACTTATTGCATGTGTGAGTAATAGACATTTAATTTATAATTGGTTGAAAGATCTATGCCTCAATGTTTTTGACACACTCTGACTTGAAGAGGACTGATATTTATTTTGAATGAGTTTAATCAGTTAACTTTCTCACTGATCTGTTAAAAATGTTTTCCTTTCTTTTGAAAAATAGCTTAGAAAATATTGAGTATGCAAAATTAGACAATTCTATATCATTGATTACATTTCCTTTTAGTTTTACTGCTATACTCAAATTATCTCTAATTTTCACTGCTTAGTATGCCAGTTTTACTTGCAGCATCATTTTCAAGTTGAATATACAATGTAGAACCTTATGGGATTTAGGCTTAAAATAGCAATTTAATATAAATATTGTTCTCAATATGTTGTTCATTTATGGCATAAATTTTTGTGCTTCCTTATAGGCTTTCCCTTGAATTTTTTTAGTTAAAAAAGAAAAACAACAAAACTTTCAGAAGAGTACAACCTATATCCTCGTTTGTGGAGCCTGAAATTGTTGGATCTTTGGAGGCCCACTTTAAGCAAAAGAATATAAAATTAAGAAAACAGTATTAAGAACCAGGTTGGAAGGGGCCTGTGTAAACGAGGAGGGCTTTAGTTTTAAGCTTCATCAGTTTCAAAGTCAATCTACTCCTGGGCAGTGGTTGTTTGACTCTTCCACCTTGTTCAAAGACATGTATACAAAGAAATCTTGAGCCTAAGACACAGTAATTAGCAGTAAGAATAAGAGTAATAACAGCTACTACTTATTGAATGCTTATGATGTGCAAGAGGAATTGGAAAGCCCCATATATGTATGATCTCATTAAATCCTCAGAACCACCCTATGAGGTTGCTGTTATTTATCTTTAGTTTATTAACCAAAAGAAAAAAAAAAGAAAAAAAAAAGAAAAGAAAAAACCCAACTTCAAAGAAGTTAAGTAATTTGGCCCAAATCAGCCAGCTATCAGATCTGGAATATCAGATAACTGAATAACTCCAAAGTCAGTGATATCGTCTCCCTGCACCATCTTTGTAAAACAGGATGGCCTATTACTACAATGTAGTAAGCACCAAATCTGTGCCAGGCCCCATGGTAAATGCATTTAATCCTTTCAACAATTTGGTGAAGTGAGTGTCAATATATTCACTTTACAGATGAGATGAGAATTAACATATGTCTGTTTGACTTCATAAATCATAAATATACTGCAAGAAAGGTAACTCAAAAAAGGTCTCATGTACTTTCATTTTATGTCTGAGTCCACAGTACTGTTGACATCTGTATAAATTTCAGTGTAAATATTTTGGGAAGTGAAAATGGGCACTGTTTAGCAAAACTGTTTCTCTAGGTTTCACTAATTTATGGAACAACTTGCACAATTAACAGTCATTCCAAAGAAAACTGTACAGTTTCTAGTTGTAGTATAAAAGAGGACGGGCTCCATATATTATTTTTATAACTTAGAAGCAGAAAAAACAATGTAAATGTCCATAGCTGACAAAATTTCTTTCATTTAATTTCTCTGGAAATTTTCTCCGGTCTTACGGTTGACAATGTGCCACTTTGGTTAATTTCATTGTTATTGTTTTTAACTAATTTAATGGCAGTAAGTCCTTAACCAATACTTGTTTTGTCATATGTCTGTATTTTTTCCTCAAAAAATACAATTTCAAATTTCTCATTAGTAAGAAAAGAAAAAGGTAAAAATGACTCATTTAAAGATATAGAACTTAATAATAAAAATAATTTATATAGCAACTGTCTTTTGTGGAAACAAATTTTTTTTTTTTGCTAATTCTCACAGAAGCACAATAAATATTATGAGTCTAAATTAAATAAAATAATGTTATAATTCCCTTAATTTTAAAATTAAATAGAATAATTATAAGCTATAAAATAAAAATGAGCTAAACTAAAAATAAAAATCTTCCTTTAAAGTACAGTTAGGAGGATGAAACAGTCGCTTGTCAGTGTCTGGTAAAGAGAATAAGGTACATAAATTTAGAATGTTCAGCTTAGAGTTGCTGCTAACAAGCAAAACTGTAATGGTGCATATTCTCTTACAACCAAGGGACTAGTCAGTGGAAGGGGAGTCAAAAAATGGAACACTCATTTGCTCCTTGAAATAAGAAAATGTATTTAGATTCAAAAAACATAAAAATTACACAGTCATTTGATAAGGCCTTGATATCCTATTTTCTAATTTCCAATAGTAATGCAAATAATTAATATACTAAGTCATAAAATAGCAAATCCTAAAGCAAGAAAAAGGGGTTTCTAGCATCTTCAAAAGAGCAGAGAGAATACATAATATTAATAGTAATAAAAATGGCTACTATTTAGCTATGATAGATAATTTGAGTATATTAGCTCTACATATCATAATTCTTAGCAACACATATGTTATTATTCCCATTTTACATATGGAGAAACATGAGGCTAAAAGAGATTTAGTAATTTACACAAAGTTACAGACCCAGAAACTGGAAGCGGTAGGACATACATCATAGGCTTTGCAGAAAATGAATAAGAAATATTTTGATATTCAAGCTACCAGTCAATCAATTATCGAGCATGTATCTTTAACATTCTTACCACCAAGAAATTTATAAATCCTTGGTTAGGAAGAGAAAAATGAAGTACTTAAAATATCCATGAGAATGTTCAAACCACTCAGCGACAAAACTATAATGACCAAGCTTCATCCAGAATTAGAATCCCCAGTGGTAGGGTCCTGGGATTATATTAATATTAAGATAACAAAACCCTCCTCAGGTGATTCTGACGTACAGTCAAGATTGAGATCTTCTATGATGCGTTAAGTGAGACTGGCCAAGAACAATAAGAGTTAAGCGATAAAGACTTCAGAGTAAGATATCAAGAAAAGGAAAACCTAAAGTAATAGGGATGATACAGGCCTTGAAAGATGGTGCTAGTTGTTAGGTAACAAAACAGATGAAGAAAATTCTAGGGAGGAAAACATGATGGACAAAAGTATAGATACAAGAAAGAGCCTGGAGCAAAGAAAGGAAAAGTAGTTAGGAGAATGAGTTGGTGCTAGTGAAAAATAATTTGGATTTGATGTGGCAGCCAACGGGGGACTCTCATCAGCTTATAATCAGAGGACAGGAGCTGGAGAAGGTGGTGGTCTACTGTAGTAAGTCTGGTTATAGTACGCTGGATCCATGCGACAGGGAGCACAAGCAAGGTAGGTGACGGTGAAGTTCCTAACCTCAAGGCTAGATTAATGATGACACTGAAAAAAGTTGGGCTGTTGGGATAAAAAGGCAGTCAGGAAAGATAATGGTACTTATTTAATGTACATTGAATGAATGAATGAATGATGAGTCAATCTGGGACTTGATCAGTTAGGCGGAGAATCGTACCATAATGATTTAAGCTATAGAGTTGAAGATACAGTGAGGGTTCAAAACGCCTGTGTTTAATAAAAATGAGAGCGGTTTGAGGTGATTGCAGAAGCATTGAAAAGAGATAAACTCTCGGGACACTGTGAGTCATGAGATAAAGCAGTGGGTCATAAAGCCTTCATAATAATTATCATAAGCCCTTGCAATTGTGAAAGGCTTTGCAGTCTAAAAAAAATAATTCTTACAATAACTCAGTGATGTAGAAAGAGCAAATGTTATTATACACAATTTTCAGATGAGTAAATTGCAGCTCAGAGTTTATGTGACTTCCCCAAGGTAACACAACCAGTAATTAGGAGAGACTGCACTCAAATCCAAGTCTTTTGACTCCAAATTTTGTTCATTAATCAAGGCCAATTCACATAATTCTAGAGAAGATTCAGCCCTTGAATGCATACTAGTCTGAAGAAGGAATTTATAAAACTTGAATATTTTAGCAAAGAAAAATAAGAACAAAAAGCATTTTTTCCCAGTTGATTGTGGATTTCAAATCTTCACTCTATCCGTTTCCCTCTACAATGGAAAACCAAAACTTTCATCATTACAATCTAAGGTGCTGGGGATTTGTTACAGTGAAGTTCTATCAAAATATGAACTCATATGCAAATTAAAACTGTGAGATACTACTTTTTACCATCAGATTTCAAAGAACAGCTATGGGGAGACAGTCATTGTCATAACTGTTGGTAGGAGTCTAAGGTAGTGTAATATCTATAGCAGGGGTTCTTAAAGGGATATTTTGTAATGTCTGGAAACACTTTTGGTCATCACAACTGGGTGGTATTAGTAGAATCTAGTGGTCAGAAGCCAGGATGCTGTTAAACAGCCTACAGCACATCCCTCCACAACAAAGAATTATTAGGCCCAAAATGTCAGTAGTGTCAAGGTTGTGATACTCTCCTCTATAAAGATCAATTTGGTCATATCTGTCAAAACTACAAATACATAGCCCTCTAGAACCAGCAATTCTACTTCTGAGATTTTTTTTTCCTTGATACAGTTATACCTGTGCAAAACTCATTCATTCAATAAATTTTCATTGAACACTTATTCTAGGAGCTAGGTTTACAGCAGGGAACAATCAAAGAAAAATCTCTGCCTTTTGGAGCTGACATGCAAGTACAAAGTAGGAGTACCTTATTTGATAACGAAACAAATAAGGAAGATACATACTATATTAGATGATGATAAGACTTTTAGAGAGAAGGGGGCAAGAAATGTTAATTAGAAGAGTGGGACAAACAATATTTACTTTGGTATTGTTTGCAATAGCTAAAGACTGGAAAACATCTAATTGCATATCAGTGGAGGAGTAGTTAAATATAGTACTATGGAATACTGCAGATGTTAAAAAATGAGATAGTACCCCCTACAAAAATTAATTCAAAATGAATTGTGGACCTAAATGTAAAATGCTAAACTACACAACTCCTAGAAGATAACACAGGAGAAAACACACAGATCTTGGGTATGGTGATGACTTTTTAGATACAACACCAAAGGCATGATCTATGAATGAAATGATTGATAAACTGAGTTCCATTAAATTAAAAACTTCTGCTCTGTGAAAGGCAATGTCAAGAGAATGAGAAGACAAGCTACAGACTGGGAGAAAATATTTGCAAAACACATCTGATAAAGGATTGTTACCCAAAACACATGAAGAACTCTTAAAACTCAACAGTAACAAAACAGTGAGTCAAAGACCTTAACAGATACCTCGGCAAAGAAGATAGGCAGATGGCAAAGAAGCATATGAAAAATTGTTCCACGTCGTATGTTACCAGGGAAATACAAATTAAAACAACAAAAATGAGATGCCACTACACATCTATTAGAATGGCCAAAATCCAAAGTACTGACAACACCAAATACTGGGGAGGATGGGGAACAATGATCTAGCAAACATGTTCCTTGGAATCTGCCCATAGGAGATGAAAACTTATGCCCACACAAAACCCAAAACATGGATATTGACGGCAGCATAATTCATAATTGCCAAAATTTAAAAGTAACCAAGATGTGCTTCAGTAGGTGAATGGATACATAAACTGTGGCACATCCAGATAATGAAATATTATTTATCACTAAAAAGAAATGAGCTATCAAGACATGAAAAAACATAGAGGAAACTTAATTGCATATTACTATGTGAAAGAAGTCAGTCTGAAAAGGCTACATGCTTTCATAGTAATCATACTAACATATGATTCCAACTCTATATTTTGGAAAAGGCAACACGATGGAGACAGTAAAGAGACAGTGGATGCCAGGGGTTGGGTGGGGTGTATAGGCAGAGCACAGAAGATTCTCAGGGCAGTGAAAATACTCTATGATATGGTGGGTACATACCATGATACATTTGTCCAAACCCATAGAACGTAAAACACAAAGAGTGAACCCTATTGTAATCCATGGAATTTGGGTGATTGTGATGTCTCAGTGTAGGTTCATCAATTGTAACAAATGTGTCACTCTGGTGAGGGATGTTGATAACGGGGGAAGCTGTGCCTGTGTGAGGGTGAGAGGTATAGAGCAAATCTCTGCACTTTCCTCTCAATATGGCTGTGACTCTACAACTGCTCTAAAAAAAACAAAGGGTTTAATTTAAAAAAATGAGACAGTCCCATAATTGCTGATATGGGACTATTTACTAAAGTGAAAAGCACTGCATCTATAAAGAAAGGAACACAGATACTAGCACCTGTATAAAATATTTCTGAATAGAAACACAAAAAATTCCTGAAAATAGTGGTTACCTCTAGAAAGGCAATTAGGTGGCTAGTGGATGAAGGTGGGAGAATGGCTTAATTTCCACTTTCACTGTATCTTCTTCTGTATTTTTTTTAATTTTGAACATGAATGTTATATACTAGGCATTTAATATCTATTAAAACAATTCTATAATTTTTTTAAAAGTATCTTCATGCTATAGAAGTTTAACAAATAATATACTTACATGTATGTGTATATCTATACACTAATGGATACATACATATATCTATCTAAATACACAGACATGTGCATATTTTCTTAATTTACTAAAAATAAAACATGATGACAAAGCTTTACCTACAAATAACCCTTATCCCGAATAAACTACTGAGGTGGGGGGTGGGGGAAGAGTTTCTAAAGCCTTTCATGCCTAGGATATAAAATTCATGAGCACAAGAGTTTTGTCTGCTTTTTTAATCTCTAATGCCTAAGACAGTACCTGACGCATGGTTGGAAATCAAATATTTGTTGAAATAAAGAATAAATGAATGAATAAATAGTCTTTGTTTACTCCTATTTCTTCTCTGACTTAACTAATAGCTTCCTAACATCTTTCTCTGCCGTTGGTCTTTTTCTTCCAATTTATTACCCATAACATCACCAAGAGAGTTTTATACAAAACACAAATCGATTGTGCTTAAGAATCTTCCTCAGTTCCCCACTGTCTGCAGGATTCAGAATCTTTAGGTCCATCCCCTACTTCCCTTTCTCACCTCTCACCATTGTTCTTGGACTCCATGTCACAGCTGGGCCAAACATATCATGTTCCCTCTTGAATGGAATGCCTTCTGCTCACCACGGGGACTCTTACCTTTTTCTTATTCAAGTTCTTGCTCAAATATTGCCTTAATTTAAATAATCACTCTACTTCTCCTCTGAGCATACTTAGTTCCTCTTTTCTTTCTGTTCACCGAGAATAGGTGCATTTTTTATTAATATGTCACATGGTCAAGTGTCTGTATCTCTCCTTCAGTAGACTACAAATGTCTCAGGGGCAAGGCCTGAGTTTTATTCGTCTTTGTATATCCAGACTTAGCATAGGGCTGGGCCTAAGATAGTTGTTCTATAAATAATTTTGAATGATGAATAAATATATTAATTCATGTATGAATCCTAAGCTTTGATATAAACTACATACAGTAATAGGACTAAAAAATATATATGCAAAACAAAAAAATAAAACTCACTGATAAGAATTTGTACTCAAATTCTCAAATATTTTTCATGATAACCTATATGAATTATTTAAATCTTCACAATCCACCTGAAATTTTATTCAATATTATACAAATGCCATAAAAAGAAGTAAAGGGCATATTTTTAACATACCTTTATATTTTAAATATTAGTGCTTCTAAAGATCTAATTTCTATTTAAGTTGAGAAAGAATATTTCAATAATTTAAACGGAAGTGGGTAAAGATATTTCAACACATTGGAAAAACTATATGCTTTCATTTTCTAAACCACTGAAGTAATTCGGAAATTAAAGTTGTTGGAGAATAATGATTAATTGGTCACATTTTAAATTTTTCTGTATACTCCTCTCAGGACTCTACCAGTTAAAAAAAATAATAATAAAATAAAATTTTTTTGTACTTAGAATCTGTCAATATAAAATATTGATAGTCACTTTCTAAAGTATGGAGTAAATGTTTACTATTATAATTTATATAATATTTTACAGTGTTTTTTAAGAGGCTAGTTTTAGGTGGGATGTAAATGCACCATTTCTCCCCAAATCATGTTACAATGAAGAGAAATTAAATGGTAAGTAATGGTAAGTTTCAGTCTGCTAAGTTTATCCTTAAAATAAGAATTCATAACTCCTGATTTTTTTTTAGATATTGAGTTCTATATCACTGTGTTGTTTCTTCTCACATTGACTATTCTATCAATCTTTAATCTCGAACTTTTCATTATTATCTAAGAAGTACTAGATTATTTGCATTCAATTAATCTCTCTCCTCTATATACTCTCAACCACTATGGATGAATTCATACAAATCCTAGTAAATCTGCCAAAAGACTAGGTAGGCTTTTTGAAGAAGTCATTAGTGCAGTCTGAGCCAGGAGGAATAAAACTTTCAGGCTTACTGACATATCTACTGATAGTTTTCAAAACAGAAGAAAGAAGGAAACTTAGTTTTTTAAAATTCCTTTTTCCAAGCAGCAAAAGTCTTTCTGCTGGGGCTGGGGCATGCCAACTAATTCTCATATTCCCCACAGTTCACATGTGAGGTGTCCTACACAAAGTAGGTGTGCAAAGAAGCTTTGGTGAATAAATGAATGCTGACAATGGCTAATTTCTTCCATTATTATTATGGTCTTAGATACGTAAAAGACAATTATTTGATGGAAGAAGGAGAAATGAGCCCTTCTGGGCAAGCTTCCTTGAAACTCCAGTTTTCTTAGGGGAGGAAAAAGCAGAGGGAAAGTAACGTTTATTGTTGGTTTCCTGCTTTGTTCCAGGTGTTATGCTAGGTATTCTACCTATTTCAGCTCATTTAATCCTTACAACAATCCTGAAGTAGTCATTATTGCACCTGCTTTTATTTAAGGACATCGCCCTGCAATCCTGTTTGTTCAAAAGGAGAATTTAATTGCAGCAATATTGAACAGGGGAAAATTATTTATGGTTTTGTGTCTCATCAACACACATATCTGGATCACTAGGTGGTGCAATCAGGTCACACAGCAGTAGAATGTGTGTTCTAACTCAGCGGTCCCCAACCTATTTGGCACCAGGGACTGGTTTCATGGAAGACAATTTTTCCATGGACCAGGGCGGGGGGTGGGGAGGAGAGGGAATGGTGTCAGGATGATTCAAGCGCATTATATTTATTACATTTGTAGCCGTTCCCCAGTGCTAGCATCACTGCCTCAGCCCCACCTCAGATCATCGGGCATTAGATTCTCATAAGGAACATGCAACCTAGATCCCTTGTATGCACAGTTTACAGTAGGGTTCGTGCTCCTATGAGAATCTAATCCCCCTGCTGATCTAACAGAAGTCAGAGCTCAGGCAGTGATGCAAGCAATGCTGTAAATACAGATGAAGCTTTACTTGCTCACCCACCACTCACTTCCTGCTGTGCGGCCCAGTTCCTAACAGGCCGTGGACTGGTACCAGTCTGCTGCCTGGGAGTTGGGGACTACAGTTCTAATTTAGTGCTTATCTCGCCCAAAGTCTATGTGTCTTTCCCACCTCTCATATTATCCCACTAGAAGATGACAAAGGTAACTACGAACAGGCACACTTACAAAGTATAATTGCTGTCTTCTTTAATATGTGTTTTAATATTATCCCAGGCCAATTCTAAGCACTCCACGTAATGTATTATTATAATAGAAGAAAAGTGTCTCTAATAAAACCAGCTTTTTGCTATCATTTTCAGCTTTCTTTTGATAACCGGAATTGATTTTTTAAAAAAGAGCTCCAACGGTGCAGTGTTTGAAACTCTACCTCAAATAGGTCAGAGTCTTACTTCCCTAGTTGTGTTGTACAGCATGAAAGGCTGCCTGTGTTTTCTCATGACTTTACTCCTCGGGGGACCTCCCATGGACCATTTCTCTTAGTAAAAAAGAATCCATTGACTGAGCCTATCCTAAAGCTAACAAACTGAGCTTTCCATGGGGAAATAACAGTAAATTGAGTGCAGCTATTGACCAGCCTTCTGTAGCTAAAAATACAACAAACCATACCTTGTCTGATTTACTCTTAAATTACTGGTCATTTTCA
Organism: Indri indri; assembly: GCA_004363605.1. Taxonomy (NCBI): domain Eukaryota; kingdom Metazoa; phylum Chordata; class Mammalia; order Primates; family Indriidae; genus Indri; species Indri indri. Next base: position 14,887 of record RJWJ010006744.1, on the reverse strand, counting down.
TGCTCTGCTGGCATTATTTACTACTTGATAACCTTTCAGACAAATAGAACAAAAAATTGGCCACTATCTTCTATCTGTTTTTGTTATCTGATATCCAGTACATATATAAATGTATTTCTTTTATTCATAGCTAATATGAGACTGTTCTGATTTTTCATATATACTGTATATACACATACACACACATATACACACACATGTATAGATACTAAATGCATGCGTTATTTCAGAAGAAATGTGTTTAAATTTTAGTGGCTTAATTATACTAATGATAACCCAACATTTATATTTATCTTTCTATCAATCCAGGATAATAGGATAATAGGAAAAGGTATGCCACAATAAGTGATATAATTAAACAACAAATGTTTTATTCAATATGTAAAAATCTTGTAGACATGCCATTTTGAGATATTTAAAATTAGTTACAAGTTATTTTTATTTAAAATTCAGTACCAATGAAAAATATGAAAAATAAATATATTTTTCATTCATATACTGTTTTTTGAAGGAGGAAAATATCATGTCATTACAGGGAAAAATCTATAGGATGATATATGTACTAGAGCAAAAAATAAAAATAAATTTCATCCCTACTAACATGTAATCAGTATTTGTAAAAACAAAACCAAAAAGGATAAAAACCAAAACCACAAATATATTTACTAAAAGTGTAGTTATTTTTTGGTAAGAAGAGTAGAATAATTGAACAAATTATATGTAATGAGCTATATGGAATATATATATATATATAGTTTTCTTTATTTTAACTAAAGTTCACATTTTTATTTCTATAAATTTTATCAGACCAATTTCATATGTTCACAATTAGAAAATCCTATTTACTAAAATATTTTGTGACTATATCGTAAACTACCTTAAAATTATCATCTTTACTTTTTATTTAAAAAATTAATCAGAACCTAATTGAAACTTTGCTGTACTATAGTTTAAAACACTGGTTCTCACTTTTTCTCACTCATTTATTCTCACAAATGTCCCCTGGTTACTTCCCTAGGGGACATTTGACAATGTTTGGAGGAGACATTTTTGGTTGTGACAATTAGAGTGAGGCTGCTACTGGCCTCTAGGGGGTAGAGGCTGGGGATGGTGCTAAATATCCTACAGGTCACAGAATAGCCCCCCAACCCCCAGTGAATCACCACCCCAAAATGTCAATAGTGCCGAGTCGAGAAACCCTGGTTTAAAGATAAATGTAAATAAAATAAGAAATTTATTTTAAAATGCCAATTTTCTTAAGACAAATCATTCAGTCTAAACCAGACTTCCTGCATCTGCACAAACAATAAAATACAATGGATACTAATTTTCAAAATGGTATGTCTTAACTCATTTTATCTATCTATGAGATGAGGATAGTATAAATGCTTGTATTATTGGGTTGCTGTGCCAGTTGAATGCAGCATTTTAAAACTGTAATACAAACATTTTGTTATTGATACTATTAAAATAATAAAAAGATTCCCATAAAAAACAGAATTGATTCTTTTACATATACTCTATTCAGTAAGGTATGAAAATGAGCTAATGTGTTTTAACATTTATGTAAAAGCATGTGAGTTAAAATATAAAAGGGTTTACAGTTATTTTTTATTATTGATAATATGCCACTAATAACATAAAAAACTGCCATCTGTGCATCTCATTTCATGTTCACAGCATCACTGAGTGTAGGTATTATTATCTCTATCTTCTAGATGAAGAAATTGAGCTGCAGGTAAACTAATGTGCCTTGTATCATACCACTATTAAGTGGCAGAAGGGAGTCTCCTAAGTTTGTTCTTAGCCCATGACCAAATTCAGATAGAATAGTCCTCATGTGAAACAGGACAGCTCAATTTATCCAAGTGTTGGAAATATTTTGTTTCTATGGAATTTTATTGGTAAAGAAAATCAAATTAAAAGAGTGATCTTCCTACATTTTGTTGAAAAGATAGCTCTGTTCCCAGTAAATGTATAATCTATAGGACAAGGCCCCCTGGGATGGGGGATTATAGAGTTATGAGGAGGAGTCTAGGAATTCTTTTATATATCAACCATTACCTATAGATTAAAAGAATAATATATATTTCTTATATATGTATTACTGTTTTTAAAATGTGTATACTTATATTGGGATAATTAAAAGGCAAATTCACAATTTAAAGTATTGATAATTCTAGCCTTTGACAGTTGTATTTTCGCTCAATATCTTTACTTTCCCTTTAATTATCATATTTTCATTAACAAAGTATCACTACTAATGCAGTTAAAGAATCTCTTGAGGAGAAAAAAATGATTTTTTTAACAGTAAAATCTTACATTGTAACACTGAATGGTACACATGACTGAATAATTATTCACACATATCACTTACATAATTAAATGTTATTAATACATTTAAAATTTGTGAATTAAATTATTTTAAGGTTATAAGATCTATGATTGAAATTATTTTTAAGGTTATAAGATATAGAGGTGTTCTTTGAGAAGCAGACAAATTGGAATGTCTGAATCATCTCTGTAAATGTTCCCTTATCTACTGGTATGTCTGTCAAATAATATTTGTCTACCTTCGGTTAGTGCTACCTGATAATAATAATACTAGACATAAACATTTTAGAGGCAGGATGCATGACTGAGTATAAAATAATTGCTAACATTAATTTATATAAATATATCATTTTCTTGTCTATTTATGGAAAAAAATAAACATTCATTGAGTACTCGGTGTCTATTAAGTGTACAATATAACGCAAGCTCTATGGAGGCATCTTTAAAAGCAGGTAGGATAAATCCCACTACAGAGCACTGGTTATGTAAACGTTGGTCTCCATCTGTGGTGACTCTGAGTGTTTTGGTGCTAGGAATGTATATGCTCTTGCCATGGTCAACAATGATCTCCACAATACTAAATTTACTGGTCTAATTCTCAGTTTTTAAAAATTTATTGTCTGTTATCCTCATCACCACCGGAATGTAAGCTCTGTGAAGGCAAGAGTTTGGACTGTTTTAAAAATTGCTGTTCAGTGCCTACCACGGAGTTCATCCCATAATAGGTGCTTAGTAAATGTTCACTGAATGCAAGACTGAATGAATGAATATAGTCTTTCCTAGTCTCCTGCGTGCAAGTATTTTCTCCTTTCTCTGAAATCCCATTACATTTCTCTTTGGGATGTCTCACTATCTACCTTGCAGTGTACTGCCATATCATCTGATTTCCCTATTTGATTGTGAGGCCCTAATGGGTCTGAACAAATATTTCTTAAAGAATTGCATCCTTTATCAGTTTTGAGAAGTGTTTTCTATTAATTAGAAAATTCTAAGACTAATTCACTTATATTTATACTCATTCATATGTTAATTCCAACTTTTGCTTATTTATTTTTGGACTTCCTGAGTCAGTAAAACTTTGTAATTATAGTACATTTATATGGTTCCGGGGTCAGATCTACAAAATAAAGTAGACTTAGAGAGGTTTAACTCCATCCCTCTTCCCTTCATGCTGTTCTCTTTTCAGCCCTCTGAATAACCACTAAAAAAACACCCAAGAACCAAAACCCCATTTTTAGTTTAGCCTTTCATTTTTTAAAAAGGAAATATGCACACATATGTATATGTATATCTCCCCCTTCTTCATCTAATAGTAACATAGTATACATACTACATAGTTTTTTCTACCGTGCCACTTTTACTTAACTATATTGCCTGAGATCATTCCACAAAAAAAATGTACATTTTATTTTTTTTTATAGCTACATAGTCCAACATTATACCTCACTTCATTAGACCAATATCTATTGATAGATATTTGGATTATTCCCAGTCTTTTTTGCCATTACGAATAGTGTTGCAACAGTCTTATGCATATCTTCTCATATTTTCGACAGTGACAGAGATGGATTTGTGGGAACTAAGGGTAAGTGTATTTGTAAATATAGCAAAATCTCCTCCATAGAGGCTGCACAACAATATATGAAAATGCCTGTTTTCCCGCAATCTTCCTCTTAGAGAATTGTACTAATTGTCTATTGCTATAGTAACAAATTACCACAAATGTAGTAGATTAAAACAACACAACTTTTATAGTTCTGGATCTGAAGTCCAAAGTGGGTCTCACTGGGTTACAGCAGCTCTGTACTACTGTCAGAGGCTCTAGGAGAAAATACGTGTCTTTGTTTCTTCTAGCTTTTAGTGGCTGCCCACATGGATTCCTTGGCTCCTGCCCCGTCCATCACCAGAGCCAGCTATCATTTCACTCTGACCTCTGCTTCCATCATTGCATGTATCTTCTCCTCTAACTCTCCTCACTCCTCTTTCACTGATAAGGACCTCTGTGATTACTTTGAGCCCAACCAAGTAATTCAGGATAATCTCCACATTTCATAATTCTTATAATCCTTAATTTAATCATCCCTTAAAAGTCCCTTTTGCCATGTGAAGTTCTGGGAACTAGGATGTGGACATCGTCGGGGGCCATTTTTTTGATTACCACAAATATGTTGTCAATATTTTGGATTTTTGACAATCTTATTGATAAACAATTTAACCTCAGTTAATTTTAATTAGCATTTTTATTAGTGAATTTGAACATATTTCCCTTTGCATTTCTGTTTCTGTGAGCTGTCTGTTTATAGATCTGGCTCATTTTTATACGGTTGTTGGTATTTTTTAATTTTAAAAGCTCTTTATATTTTGGGGATATCAACCCTTTGTCCATGACAAAAACTGGAAATATTTTCCACATTTTCTATTTGTTATTTTACTTTCTTTTGACCATGGAAATTTTTTTTTAAATTTTCGTAAAGTCAGCTTTATTAATCTTTTCCCTTATTGCTTCTGGATTTTGAATCACAGTTAGGAAAATTGTGGCCATTCAGAGGTATAGAGTAATTCACCTTCATTTCCTTCTAGTTTCTACATTTAAATTTTAGATCTTTTTAGAATTTGCTTTTGTTATATTGGATCAGAGTCAGTGTTCTCTTTTTCCATATAGCTCTTCTGCTATCTCAATACCACTTTCTGAGAAGCACATCTTTTTTCTATTAATTGATATGCCAATTTTTTCATTTACTAAATTTTCATACATAATTTGATCTATATCTAGTTTTTAATTCTGCTTGTAAATTTTCTTTTAAACTATTATAATATCTCTTATTATAAAATGACTAATTAGACTTGGCAAACATTCAACCAATAACTTGTCAATTAAAGCCAATGACTGAAATTAAAGTATTTTATTATGTGTTCATATATCTTTCCCACTAGAATTTGAGGTGTTTGTGTACTATCTTACTCCCTTTTTTCCTCTAATGTCTGGCAGTGTTCCTTGCACATTGACAATAATCAATAAATCAATATTAAAAATGTATAAATGCAAATGGTAGACAGTAAATCTCTGCTAGAATACTTTACATTTAGACAGCAATGTTGGGTTTGCCATCTAAATGTAGCAAATCTCATTTGATCCAACAAGAACTCTGAGTGCTAGGCATAGAAAGTATTTCTTACCTCCACTTTATAAATGAGAATTTTGAAGCTCAGCAATGCCTAAGTTACTTTCTCAAGCTCACAAAGTTAAAAGTAGAACTGGAACTGGAATTCTGACTTCAAATTTAATGCTCTCTACATTAGAGGTAAGATGACTACATTTTTGGCCTTGATTTCATTCCTCTTTAGGTATCTCTCTTTGAATTTCAAAATAACTTTCATCCTAGAGATGTACATGTTACTAAGGTCTAAATCTGATTAATAATGAGATAAGTCAATTATTCTTCACCAAAAGGAATACATAGGAGATGAAATAACATTTATAAAAGATCAGTTTAAACATTATTGTGAGGATTATAATATTAATTACATGTTATAAAGTGATATCAGATAATAAAAACACATAGTGAAGTTTTTGTTCAACATTTTTACTGTATATATGCCTTTTACCTATTTTTCTATTTCACTTATTTTTTAATTAATAGATAATGATGATGATATATTAACTTTTATGTTCAGATACTAGTACAAGGCTCTACACAAGAGAATCCCAGGAAGTAGAAATATTATGTTTCTAAGTACAACTAACAGAACAAAAAGGAATGAACAAGAAGAAAAATAGTGAGTTTTCCTTGTTTTGAAATTATTGGTTTATTGTTTCTAGTGATAAAGGAAGGAGAGAAAACAAAATAGGTACAAGAAAAAAATGTATGAAATTATTGCAACAAGATTGTTAAAATCCACTATGTTCTTACATTTAAAAAGCAAAGATCTCTTTAACAAAGTTGCTCTGATGACATAGTATTATATTTTAAAATGTTCAACAACATACTAATTAATTTAAGAACATCAATTTTGCATTTGAGCTCTGTGGTTCATCTTTGGAAGATTTACTGTAATATATATAATTTAAATTAATTTCATTGATTATATTTAAAATCACTATAGACTGTAATAAAATGTCTTATACATTTTGTTGTTAATCTATGGATCTATTGTTTCTATATATATTATATAAGCTAAATACATTTGCATTTAATAAATAAACATTCTGAATCTAGATGAAATGCTCATTTCCAGAATTAAAGTTCCTAAGGGAGAAAAGAAAATTGCTGCTGTGAAAGCTAAACATAATGCAGCATAATCGATTGGTTCACTTAAAGGCATCAGTCATGCTCCCTTTGATGATAGATTAAGTAAATATGAGAGTAGACAGCACAAACATTACAGGTATTCTACAGCATATTGTAGTAAAGACTATGAAAATTGGTCACACTTTAGAGCAAGCAATATGGATGAAAATGTTTTATGAGAAATGTATTTATAAAGAAATTGAGGAAAACTATTTATATTAATTATATAAGTGGTGAATAAATACTCATATACAGTATAAGGTGATTAAAACCAAATAGTCTACAGGGCTTTCCAGAGGAAGAACAGAGTTCTAGATCTTTAAAAATAACCAAAATGATCACATAGGTTTATTTATACAAAGAAAAGAAGAAAACAAGATGTAGCTGATCATTAACATTAATCAAATGAATTATAGATCAGATGTGCAGGATGGACTCTTAGCTTTCCTTAATTGTACAAAACAGCCTTGAAGCTGCAGGACAACTGAAAGTGTTTTCAGTATTGCTGGCTGCCCTGGGAGTAGGTTTCTTTGCTAAACCTTACCAGGAAAACAATAACACCACATTGTACATGACTTATAGGCTTCACTAAAAAGGCCAGTAGGTACAGCCACTGTAGGAGTGGCTCCCCACTTAGGGGCTACAAAGAATATATAGCTCTTGCTATGGTCTGAATATTTGTATCCCCCTAAAATTCATATGTTGAAACCTAATCCACAAAGTGTTGGTATTAAGAGGTGGGGTCTTTGGGATGTGAGGTTATGAGGGCAGACTCCTGAAGACTGTGGTAAGTGTCCTTATGAGAGGCCTGAGGGAGCATGTTTGCCCCTTCTACCACGTGAGGACACAGCCAGAAGGTGTCATCTATGAACTAGAAACCAGATACCTCACCAGACACCAAATGTTCTGGTTCCTCGATTTTGGACTTCCTTGGCTCCAGAAACGTGAGAAATAAGTTTATGTTGCTTATAAGTCACCTAGTTTAAGGTATTTTTGTTGCAGCAGCCTGAACAGACTAACATATCTCTCAATAATAGCCTTTCTTTCGTCTGATCTTATCACCATCAGTGATCTTCACCAGTTCCCTCATTCCCTATCCCTCTCAAGTCAAAAACAAGACTGAAGGGGAAAAATTGCAAGCATTCCCATTTAGAACTGGAACCAGACAAGGTTGCCCACTATCTCCACTTCTATTGAACATAGTGCTGGAAGTTCTGGCCACAGCAATCAGGCAAGAGAGTGGAATTAAAGGCATAGAAATGGGAACAGAAGGGATCAAATTCTCACTATTTGCTGATGATATAATATTATATCTAGAAAACCCCATGGATTCAACCAAGAGGCTCCTGTAATTGATAAATGAATTCAGTAAAGTCTCAGGACATAAAATCAATACACACAAATCAGAGGCTTTCATATACACCAATAGCAGTCATACCAAGAACCAAATCAAAGACTCAATTCCCTTCACAAGAGCGACAAAGAAAATAAAGTATCTAGGAATATATTTAACTAAGAAGGTAAAAGACCTCTACAGGGAGAACTATGAAACATTGAGGAAGGAAATAGCAGAGGATGTAAACAGGTGGAAAACCATACCATGCTCGTGGGTAGGTAGAATCGACATTGTTAAAATGTCTATACTACCCAAAGTGATCTACAGATTCAACGCAATGCCTATTAAAATACCAACATCATTCTTCACAGATGTAGAAAAATTAATTTTACGCTTCGTATGGAATCAGAGAAGACCCCGCATAGCAAAAACAATTCTAGGCAATAAAAACAAAATGGGAGGCATCAATTTATCAGACTTTAAACTTTATTACAAGGCTGTAATAATCAAATCAGCTTGGTACTGGCACAAAAAGAGAGCCATTGACCAGTGGAACACAGCTGAGAACCCAGATATAAAACCATCCTCATATAGCCACCTAATCTTTGACAAAGCAGACAAAAACGTACAATGGGGGAAAAGAATCCTTATTCAACAAATGGTGCTGGGAAAACTGGATAGCCACATGTAGAAGCCTGAACCAGGATCCACACCTTTCACCTCTCACAAAAATCAACTCACACTGGGTAACAGATTTAAACCTAAGAAATGAAACTATTAGAATTCTACAGGAAGAAGTTGGAAACACTCTTCTAGACATTGGCCTAGGCAAAGAATTTATGAAGAAGACCCCAAAGGCAATCACAGCAACAACCAAAATAAATAAATGGGACCTGATCAAATTAAAAAGCTTCTGCACAGCCAAAGAAACCGTCACAAGAGCAAACAGACAACCTACAGAATGGGAGAAAATTTTTGCATGCTACAAATCCGAAAAAGGGCTGATAACTAGAATCTATTTAGAAATCAGGAAAATCAACAAGAAAAAACCAAGCAACCCTATCAAAAAGTGGGCAAATGACATGAACAGAAACTTTTCAAAAGAAGACAGAATAATGGCCAAAAAACATATGAAAAAATGCTCAACATCTCTAATCATCAGGGAAATGCAAATCAAAACCACAATGAGATATCACCTATCTCCAGTGAGACTGGCCTTTATCAAAAAGTCCCAAAACAATAAATGTTGGCATGGATGCGGAGAGATAGGAACACTCTTACACTACAGGTGGGACTGCAAACTAGTGCAACCTAAGGCAATATGGAGATACCTTAAAGAGATACAAGTAGAACTACCATTTCATCCAGCAATCCCATTACTGGGCATCTACCCAAAAGAACAAAAATCACTCTATGAAAAAGACACTTGCACTTGAATGTTCACAGCACAATTCACAATTGCAAAGATGTGGAAACAACCCAAGTGTCCATCAACACATGAGTGGATTAATAAAATGTGGTATATGTATATCATGGAGTACTATTCAGCTTTAAGAAACAATGGTGATATAGCACCTCTTGTATTAATTATCCTGGATAGAGCTGGAACGCATTCTACTAAGTGAAGTTATCCCAAGAATGGAAAAACAAGCACCACATGTACTCACCATCAAATTGGTGTTAACTGATCAACACTTAAGTGCACATATAAGAATAACATTTATTGGATGTCAGGCAGGGGGGAGAGGGGAGGGGAGGGGAGAGGAGGGGACGGGCATATGCGTAAATAAGGAGTGTGATGTGCACCACCTGGGAGATGGACACGACTGAAGCTCGGACTTGGGGAGGGGGCAAGGGCAACATATGTAACCTAAACATCTGTACCCCCACAATATGCTGAAAAAAGAAAAAAAAAGAATGTGCCTAGTACAACCATAATGAATGACGCCACATTTCAGTCATATTCATTACATGTGCCTTGGTTAAAATCAGTCCCCTGAATAAACACTTGGTGATCTTCCAAGTAATTGGAATCTACTCCCAGTGTTACCACTGAGTTACTGATGCAGTTTTTCCACCTGCAAGATAGGGCCAACATCTCGATTCCTTTTCTTTCTTAATCAAGATGTCATGAGAGCAAATAAGATAATACGCTGTCAGTTATTTGGAAGAATAAAGCACTACAGAAATTGAAAGTGTGCTAGCTGCAAGTGAAAGATAACAAGATCATCATCATATCACCAGTCTGGGAGAGTAAATAGAAATGAATTCGAACCCAAAGCTGTTATCAATATTGGGTGACAAGACACAACAGGAAAAGGCTGCAGGCTGTATTTTGTTTCCTTTCTGTCTATAGTAACTATGCTCCTATCAAAGTGAGCACCAACTCCTGCTGCTCATTAAGGCTGTCATGTTTTTCAAAGTCTCATCTGCCTTATAATTGAAATTCTTATTTTAACAGCATTATCTTAATGTTATTGCCAGCTATGGAATGTCTTGTGAAGAGTGCAACATTAAAGTTAATTTGGCCCTGCATCTTTGGTAATGGATACTGTCTGGAATATAATAAACTATAGATACTCATACTTGAACTGAAATATGTCAAGGTTACTTTCCCAATTATTGTAGTTTGTTCTAGGTGACCCATAACATGATTGGTTATCATTTCTCACATCTGACTAATTTCATATTGCTCATGGTCTTTTTTATTAGAGTGGCAAAAATCAGAATTTCTAATGATGTGAAGTTTTTCTTTTTCTTTTTCGTTCTTAATTAAAACTGGTTATGCACTTCAGTTGAACTTCCCAGTGAGAAAAATTAGATCAGTGTTGTAATAAAAATTAAGAAAGTACTCCTAGGATTGTAGTCAATGTGTAATTTAAGAAAATATAATATAGTAAATAAAAACATATATCAAATGGCCTATATTGTTAACTTAAATGGCAGCTTCCATTAAGCAAAACTACAGTTCTTATAAGTTAATGTCTGTACAGTGTTATTAAAGAAACTATGTTCACAGTATGCTAATAAAGTAAAACAATCTCACTTAATGAGCTTTTATTCCCATTCAAGTGTAATGATTTCCCATTGCTTATTGGATAAATGCCTGGAGTAATACACCTAGCAAATACTTCACATGTAAATAGGTCAAACCAAAAACTACTAAACCTTAGAGATTAATACTAGAAATTTAAACATTTAAACATTTTAAGATAATTATTTTCAATACTAATATAATAAATCAAAAACTCTGAGATTCAATTGAAATTTAATCTTTGATGCCTGGGATTTGATTCAAAATAATCACTAGTGGAGTTGGGGGCAGGAGGGAATAAAGATGAAACAAGACTGGCTATGAGTCAACAATTGCTGAAGTTGAGTAATATGATTCATTTCTCTATTTCTATATATGCTTAATTTTTTTATTATAAAAGTTAATAATTAATCTTTGATATTAATATTTTATTTCTAATTTAATGGAGTTATTTCACTAAAGAAGGCCTCAAAGGAAGCTGGAAAAATACAACTGTTTATTTTAGGAAGATATTTTCCATAGTTACATTTTTAGATTTTTGTTTTATACGCAGATATTAGATATCTTCTGCCCCCTGCCTTTTATTTTAGAGTATCCCTCAGTTAATGTCTATGCATATATGATCATGAATGTCTATCAAAAAATTTAATATTTGAAGATATTCATGCCTATAAATGGGTAGCCAGGCCCCACCTATGTTGGAAAGTTATTTAGATCTCCTCAAAACCAAATACACATACCCATTAGGAAGACAAAACAAAATACAAAAACTCAACAATATCTAGTGCTGGCGAGGATGTGAAACAATTGGAACGCTCATATGTTAGTGATAGGAATACAAAATGGCATACCTACTTCGGAAAATTGTTAAGTGTTAAACATTCTTTAACCATATGACCCAGAAATCCTACTGATAGGTTTTTACCAAACAGAAATAAAAACATATTTCCTTAGAAAGACCAGCATGCAAACGTTAATGACAGCCTTATTTACAATTACTCCAGAATGGAAATAATACAAATGTCCATTACCTGCTGATTGGATGAATAAATTGTGGAGCATCTATGCAATGGAATAAACTCAGCAATAAACTACCAGTACATGCAATGACATGGATCTCATTTAACGTATTACGCTAAATGAAAGAAGCCAAACACAAAAGGCTACATACTACATGGCTAAATTTACATGATTTTCTAGAAAAGGAAAAACTATGAAGACATAAATCAGCTAAGTGGTTGCCAGGGGCTTGGGGCAGAGGGATGGGCTTCACTGCAAAGGGGCATGAGGAAAATTTCTACTGTGATGAATACATTCTATATCCAGATTGGGGTGGTCACTGTATGATGGAGTATGGATAAGGTTTTTTATTGTTATAATATATTTTTCTGTATTTTACAAAGTTTCTATAATTAGACTATATTAATTTTCTGATCAGAGGAAGAAATTAACATTATTTAAAATTGATAACTGATGTTATGACAACTATATTGCCTTGACATTTCAGGAATATATAGGAAAATAATTAGTGTGTCAATCATATTTTCTCTCAGTGTTTGATGAAAACTGTATATATGCATTTCTTGGTGCATTTATGTATGCATACACTCATATCACATTCAATACTGTGAGAGACTGAGTAGAGATATTTAGTTAATCAAATATTATGGTGGAAAGAGGGTACATTTGTTATCTTTATTACTATTAATAATTATACCAAAATTAATCTTTCCCTGATGAATGAAAGTATTCTGGGATCTTGCATGAGAAAGTATATAGTAACAGAATGAGCCTTAAAGAAAAAGAAAGAAGAAACAGTAGCAGAATTGGAGGATAATTCAAGGGGGGAGGTAATTGTTATTTTTAACAGCAGATTCTAAGATATTTTAGAGTAAACGCTGCATCGTAAACATCTTTCTGCTGTCTGGAATGCCTAGTATAGTGCACTACCATTTTTTTATTAATTTTTTCCAAATAAATGGAGTCATCAAAATTTAACATACTTTTAATAAAATGTTATTTTGAACTGCTTGACATTTTATTTACGGAAGCAAAATTATTCTATTTTGTGACTGTACTGTTTAAAAATTCCCAAAACTTCCCCAAACACACAAATGTCATAATGTATCATTACAAAGAGAGATTGAAGAGGCCACATATACAATACATACTTCAAAATTATTCTGAAATTAAAAAAAAATTTTGGAAAGATTGATTCTTCTAACAAGAAGTTATAAGCAAAAAACTCATGTAGTTTTAATAATACTCAATATTTACTCATGTTTATTCATGTTGAATATGTATTTATGATATTCATTACACTTACTTTTCCTCTAGAATAAAGACATGTGCATGTGTACAATATACTGATTGAACAACATTTTTCAATGTTATTACCAAAAGATTTTGCCTGTTCACTTAAAATTACCATCTTTACTAAACAAAGTTATTTTTTGTTATTCTTTTTAATTTTTTTAAGGTTGGGACATTATCTGAGTACCTTAATGCATTAAAGTAAAATAAGAAAGTTATAAAATTGAGTGATTAGAGCATAGACCTACCAAATTGAGAATAATCAATAAATAAGGCAAAATCAGGTAGTTCTAATTACTCCATAACTCAAATCTATTTAAGATATTAAACACTGAATTTCCCCTTCACATTTAATTGTATTGTTATTCATGATTAGGGACTGTGCTGCCATATTAATTTCTGTATCCTCAATACTTGGCATACAGGAGATACACAGTAAATGCTGGATTAGTAAGTGAATAATGAATTAACTAATTAATTAATCTGAACTATTTCTTGGACTCTCCATACTATCAGCCACAGACATTTACCTTCACTATCAATCCTCTCACTCCTACTCCCAGCAATTTAAAAGAGGTACTCAGATTAGTATCACAGAATCTCTCATTAGCTTCATTCTCTATCCTTATTCATCTTGCCAATATCTAATCATGGGAAAGCCCCACTGTCTGATTTCCTCACTTTTGATTTTAGTGTGAAGGTTATTACAAGACAAAGTAATTGTCCCTACTAAAGCTCCTACTCTTTAGTCTCCTTTGGGTTTTCACTGTTGCTCAGCAATCCTTTTGGTCACCTAAAGATGTTTCTTATTCATTTTTTCCTTAATTCATTCTCTACTTTTTTTGCTTCATTAACCCATTAATAAGTAGAGAAAAGCTCCGTCCCCACCCCAGTTGCATGTCACCACTTGTGACTTGCCAAAACTTGAGTCTTAAGAAGGTGACAATGAAAATAACAAGCCAAGGCCAAGGAGAAGATCAGCAATCCAAATAAAGAGAGTCTGTGCTCAGTAAATAGAGTTGCTACAGAAGACAACTATAGATAAAGTAGGGCCCTCTCACTTCGAAATAACCAAATGCTAATGAAGCATACTTTCTAATGCACTGCTGAGATTACAGGCAGTAAGCGAATGCTCCAAGGCAACCAGATAAAACTGGAGAGGGAGCAATGATTAGTAAGCAAACATAAAAGCAGGGTTGCCCTGAGGACTAAAGCTAATATAAGCAACCCACAGGGTAAGAAAACTGAGTTTGAGGTTCCTGCACTATTCCAGAAACTCTGGAAGAAGTGGCTAAAAAATAGTTGACAGGCCCTTGGTTTCTGGCAGAAGCAATCCTCTATGGAGAAGAGCATTCTTTATTTAGGTCACTAGAAAACCACAAAGTAAAATCAAATAGGAGCTCATGAAGATCACCAAACACAAGGAAATAAGTCACAGTGAATGATAGCCACCAGAAATAAGCAACAGATTTAGATTTGCAAGGATTTCAGATATTGAAATGATCAGATATAAAAGTAATTATATTTGGAATGAGATATGAAGTAACAAAAACTAGCACTCAAGAGGACACTTTTAAAAAC
>RJWJ010006743.1:0-60923 GCA_004363605.1 Indri indri | reverse complement strand
TGTTCATGTCCTTTGCCCACTTTTTGATAGAGTTGTTTGATTTTTTCTTGCTAATTTTCCTGAGTTCTAAGTAGATTCTAGTTATCAGCCCTTTATCAGATTTGTAGCATGCAAAAATTTTCTCCCATTCTGTAGGTTGTCTGTTTGCTCTTGTGACAATTTCCTTGGCTGTGCAGAAGCTTTTTAATTTGATCAGGTCTTTTTTTCTTTCTTTTGGGAGCCTAGTACCTTCCCACTTCATTCTCATTTCCAGTCTTAAAGGTTGAGCAAGCTGGAAGGAAGGTGTTGGACGCCATGAGAACCATCCCTTCTGACGCGGGTTTCAGCTGCAGCCAACTGTTAAGGAATGCTGGGAGATTCAAACAAATGAAATCACTTCTCGCATTCAGGAAGTGAGCTCACACAAGCAGCTCCGTTGCAGGTTTACAGCCTACGTTATAACTGACAGTGATGGTGGGGGGAGGAAAAAGAACAGGATTTTCTCACAAAACTCTCGTATGATGTCTATTTAAATACTAAATTCACTAGCATTGGATTATCATAAAATAAATGAATAAATAAATAAGTAGAGCAATTAGTAGAGCATTACTGCTGCTGTGCCTAATATCTAATCATAGTCTGGTCATCTGATTTTTGTTTTTACATCAATGTTTAACTTGATTAAAGAACCTACAACCACCATTACACAATCTACGTGTGTAACGAAATTACACTTGTACTCCATAAATTTATAGAAATAAAAAATACACACACACATATATAAGAACTTATAACATCGTTTCCCAAAGGATAATTTGTGAACTACCTGCCTCAAAGACACAGGTGCTTGCTAAAAGTATAGATTCTTTGACAGCACCCAGCTGCAGTGCCTCGGAATCTCTAGAGATGGGATCCAGGTGTGCATAATTTCTTTATAAGCTTCTTGATGTTTCTTAAGCATGCTGACATTTGATAGTTCTCGGTCTTTTTAAAAGTACACAAGAATCACTTTCAGAAGATGTTCAAAATGCACATTCTCAGGGACTAGGATTCAATAGTTCTGGGTTAAGTCCAGAAATTTGCATTTTTAGGGCAAGTCTGGTAACTCTGAAATAGGAGGACACTTTTCACAATACTGCATGGAGTTTCTAGGAACTTGACGATGCAAGCAGCTCTACATCCCAACACTTCAACTATTGGTAGGTCTCAGTTTTCTTATGTTTTGCAAGCTCTAGCGGCCCTCCCCATTCTTTTTCTGGCTTCTTCCCCAGGGCTGCCCTCTCCCCATCCTTTCCATTCCAGGCCAGCCTACTCTTTAGATTCAAGTGCAGAAGGAAGCTTCATTAGAGAGTGAAGATATTTCAGGGGATATGCAATAGAGATAAACCACAAATAGCATTCTCATTGTTCAGGATGTCCTTCTCAAATGGATCATGGTGAACTACTTTCTCTTCACCTAGAGGCCCTGCCACCAGACCCTAAGTCTTGGATTACACCCTTAGGGCTACCTGCCCCTAGTCTGCCTGTCAAGTTTAGGTACAGCTGATGACTTAACTTGTACTACAGGCAACTCTGAGATCTCAGCTCTTCTGTTACCATTCCTTGGGCTGTGTCTGGTCTCTCTGCCTGCCATAACAATCTATGTCCAATTTACTGATTTTTTTTTTATTTTTAAGCCCTTATTATACAGAGTTTTCTTTCAAAAGTATAAGAAATAGAGCACTATAACAGAAATTTGGGGAAAACAGAAAATTTGGGAAAAGAAATTAAAGAATTTTAAGTAATGCATTTTTTCCCACCATTTTACAGATAAGGAAACTGAGGTAGAAAGAAATGAACATTATTCCATTAGGGTTTTTTCATATACCTGTATGTACCTTTATTCATAGGTGTAGATTTCCACTATGGTATAAAACAATTTGTATATTTTCCCTAAGAGTCATCAGTCCATCTCTTCATATATTTATTCCTTCAACAACTATTTATCAGTACAGTACAGTGCAACCCCATTATCTTATAAGTTTTTAAAATTTTTGCTGATGTACTAAGCAAAATATGGTACAATCTTGTTTAATTTGTCTTTTCTTGCTAGTAAAGTTTAATGTGTTTTTTTAATATTTGTTTATTAATACCATTCTCTCATGTGTGAGGTATTCACTCAAATCTTTTGCTCATTTGTCATTTGTGTTTTGAATCCTTTACAACTTTTTATTTATACGAACACTATTAAAATATTAATCTTCTGTTGTTCACAGTTTCACAATTGCTATAATATTAACTAATTAATTATTTAATCTACTGGAATTTGAGGTAAATTTCATGTTTGTTTGCCTGAGTTTCTCCTTAGATCTGTATAATACCTGAGACATTATCTTCTCTGTGGCCTAGGTATTGTATTCCCCTTTTAAAACACACAATGGTGTAAATGGTAGTTAAAGGGTGTCCACTGGTATTGTAGCTAATCATGCATGCATTGAACTCCTTGCTTAAGTGTGAGCTCCTTAATGTAGAAACTATGTTATATGGATCATTCACCCTGCCCAACCACCCTGCCTGTGAGAATCCTAAACTTGGAAAACTGAACATAGATCATTGTGGTAGGCAGGGAGCAGTGTAGCTGCATAGTCTGAGATCGGGACAAGACACAGTTCAGGGACTGGTAATAGAAGAGCTGGATTCCCAGGGCTCTAGCACATACCTAATATGTGATACTTACATACACTATGTACGAGCACAAAAGTAATTTACTCAATTGAACTGAAAGTCAATATCCAATGGCTTTATTAAATATTTTAAATGTTTTAATTTCTAACTCTAGTAAACTGTACCACCTTATTAGAAGTATAGTATACCTCTAAATTCACAGTTATATGTAAATTTAAACAGTGTTTTGTTAAAGATAGCTCAGAAAACTTCCTCAAAAGGAGAAGTTTTGCCGTTTCTTGGGAAGCAATTAGATGGGGCTCCCAGATAGAACAAGACAGATCATGGGGGAGTTAGTTTGGCCTAGGAGAAAAGTAAGGTATTAAAAAATAATGGAAAATAATTATCTTTCCAATGTGTTTGATAAAGCAATGTCCCCACAGATTTTTAGCTTATAAAATATCTTGCCTAATTAGGTAGAATATTTATATGAAAAGAGCCCCTGGAGCTCTGGTTGGTGAACTGGGCTGACCCAGGCCCCAAGGCTCAGGCCTAGAACTGAACAACCCTCGGAGAAATTAGCCTAGACTCTTGGCAGCCTAGTGAAGGTCCCTTGGACCCAGCCCTGTCCAAGCTGGGCACACCGGGGCAGAGGCAGGCTGTGGGGCTAGAGAGCGGGGAGAAGCAATACCGCTCCTTTTTACTGGCTAGTAATTGAGAAAGAGCTAGAAATTGCAGCATCATCTCATTTCTCTGAGACTACAACCATAGCAAAACTCGGGAGGGCTCTAAATATCTGCTCTAGGTTTTTATCAGTAACTGAATCAGAAATACAAGCTGCTTCAAGCAAAACTTTTAGCCAAGAACCCCTGAACCCTTCCCAATGTAGTAATGTGTATGGCTCATCCTACTTATCATCTCCATGATTTTTTCCTCTTCCTTTTAATATTTTACTTCTCCCTGGGTGCAGATTTTCTAGGACTTCTGTGAACTTACCTCCAGGGTGTCATGCAAAGTCCGAGGATTGAGAACCAGAATGCTTGGTCCCTGCTCTGTTTCTGTCTCATTTTTAAATTTTATTGTTAGCTGTATAATTTATAGATGTTGATATGGAATAAAATCTCCATGATACAGTGGTTACAAAAAGCACCGTGCAGAAAAGTGCTCTGATATGGAATTTTTAAAAGTGATACACATAAATGCATTTATATACATTAGGTTTTTCTATAAGACTAGGGAGAAAACAAGCGATGGCAATTTCCTCTGAGGAGTAGGACTTGGACACGCAGGAACTGGTGGCCTGGCAGTCTGCCTTGGGAGGGAAACTTAGTTTACACTGATTATACTTTATCGTTTGAGTTTTTATCAAGCATTTAAGGTTTTGATAAAACAGTATTTTATATATACTATATATTTAGTATTTTTATACAGAAACAAACCACATATACAAATGTATTTATAGATATATTGAACCAATGATTAATAATGTTCACATTAATGATAAAATCATATTTAACATTTTCACCATTTTGTTAATATGGTCTAAAATTAGCATGTACCATTTGTGCCATAACATTCAACAAATGCTAAAAAAAATTCTTAAGTATTTTAAAACAGCAGCTTTTGAAACATGTATAAAACCAAATATTTATATACCACATTTTTAACACAATGGATATTTCCCAAAGGATCACGTGCTGCTAGCCTGACCATTTTTGTGTGTGTGTGTGTGTGTGACCCTGGATAGTGCTTCCCTTATTAAAAATGTATCTGAACTGCTATAAGTGCCATTAATTAGAAATTTTACAGTACTCCTTAAGTCTTCCTTAAAATGCAAGTCTCTGCAAGCTTGGTAGGGTAAAATTAGGGCAAACAAGAACGTTGGGACATAAAAGGAGCATCCCATTAAATGATAAGGATGTGTGCATGTTCCTGCACATGCAGTGGATGATGATTGTGCACCTAACACTGAACAGGGATAGTATTTCCAGAAACCTATTCTCTCATTTTGACACTTCTAAGAAATACTAACAATTATTAGAACATTCAATTGCTTAAAGGAAAAACTTCCTACTGCCTCTAAGTTCTCAGTTTAATTGAAGTAAATTCTAAAACTTTAAGATACATATTTTTTTAAAAAATTAACTATGAAAGTTAGTAACTTTTAAGTTCTAACTAGAACAAAATCAGAAACAAATTGAATGTCAAAGGTGACATATTCTCTAAAATGATTCTGTTTATCATTTTGCTTTTGTTTATGTGATTTATTTACTCAACAAATATTTACTTAGTACCACTTATACTGAGCATTATGCGTGGAACTAGAGATATAGTGGCAAAGAAGATAGATATGCTCTCTGGTAAAGGGAAAATACATGAATAATTAGTTACACAATAATAAGTGACTATTATTTATAAAGTTCTTAACATGAGTAAAGTTGCATGCCAGGCACATTTATATGTATTATCTCAATCAATAATTATAGTAACTTGACAGAAGTATTATTATCCCCACCTTACAGATGAAGAAACTGATTTGGAAAGAGAGATTAGTGATTTGATCAAGGTCCTCAACAAGAAACAAGCAGAGAAATACTCAATTTCTGAAGCAGATTTGAAGCACAGCTCTTCCTATCTCACTTTCTCCTCTATTTCATGCATCATCTACTTTATTAGTCTATTCAGTGCTGATCTTCTATTACAAATATTTACTTGTATTAAAAATATTGATTACAAAATTAACTATGTTTTTTCTTTTTAGAGTATTGTGTTATCAGTTAAGAATTTACATCAACTACCAAGACTAGGGAAAATCATGGAGAGTTCACTATATTAATACCTCCTGATCTTAGAAGTTCTTTTCATAAAACAGAAATGTAAGTTAAAAATAATGACATTATTGGAATGATACTGAGTAGCTCATATCCTTGGAGAAAAGTTCAGAAACAGACTTTGGAACAAGCAGAAAGCAGAACAGCTCTAGAGTTCTCAGTTGCAAACAAACAAACAAACAATCTCCTCTTGGTTCTGGGAACTGCCATCTGCAAGAATTAGCAATAACCATTTTAGTCTTGATTCATTCCACTCAAGATTCAATTCCCGGAGGGAAACTTCAATTGTCCTGGCTTATCCCTTGGCTAGGAAAGAATGGGACATGTTGACTGACCGCTCCATCTGTATGTCATACAAAAACAGACTAGGAGGCCATTCCTAGAAGAAAGGAGAGTAGTTGCTAGACAGAATCATCAGATGCTACCTAAGCACATGTTGCTGGAGTGGATGCTGAGTGTCAGAATTTCGTGGAAACTCAGAGGCAGCAATGCAAATAGTCCATGTTGGATCAACAGACAGTAGCGGGGATATTCACATAACTTTATTACAGAGATTTTAATGGTCTCCCAGGGTTCCTGCAGTCTCTAAACACTTCAAGCAAGAGCTTGGGACAGTGAAATTTCATAAATTCTCATGTCTTCTTAATTTATGTTGTAATATATATGTGATTTCATCTGCTTAGTATGTTAAGGGTAGCAACCTGCCCTCTATTTTTTTAATGTGTACAACATGATGTTTTGATATACATTGTGAAATGGTCTCCATAGTCAAGTTAATTAACATATCCATTGCCTCACATTACTACCTGTGTGTGTGCATGGCGAGAGCAAAGATCTACTCTCTTAGCAAATTTCAAGTGTTAAAATACAGTAAACTCTAGTCACTACGCTGTATATTAGACCTCTAGATCTTACTCATCCTGCATAACTAAAACTTTGTACCCTTGACCAACATCTCCCCATCCCCCCAAACCCCAGCCCCTGGCAACCACTATTTTACTCTCTGTTTCTCTGAGTTAGACTTTTTTATATTCTACATATGAGTGAGATCATGCAGAATTTGTTGTTCTGTGCCTGGCTTATTTCATTTAGCATAATGTCCTGCAGATTCATCCATGTTGTTGAAAATGACAGGATTTCCTTCATGTTAGGCTGAATAATATTCCATTGTGTATGTATATTTATATAAATGTAATATATATGATGTAATAGATATAAAGATGAATTTTTATACATTCATCTGTCAGTGGGCACTTAGGTTATTTCCATATCTTGACTATTGTGAACAATGCTGCAATGAGTGCAGGTATCTCTACAAGATACTAATTTCATTTCCTTTAGATATATACCTGTAGTGGGATTGTTGAATTATATGGTAGCTCTATTTTTAATTATTTGAAGAATCTCCATACTGTTTTCTATAAAGGCCGTACCACAGACCCTCTATTTTAAATGCCTACCCTGAAGCCTGAGTTCCGTGTGTTATGCAGTCAATGTCCAACCAATGTAAATCATATCTGCTTGTGATTTCTCTACGCATATTTCAGCTCCAATGCCCTTGGAATATCTATTTTCCTTAAAGAGATGTTTAAAAGATATCTAACACTTCTTTTGTACAGTTACTATTTTTATTCACTTTCCTCATTAAT
This sequence comes from Indri indri, assembly GCA_004363605.1. Classification (NCBI taxonomy): domain Eukaryota; kingdom Metazoa; phylum Chordata; class Mammalia; order Primates; family Indriidae; genus Indri; species Indri indri. The sequence continues at coordinate 53,821 of RJWJ010006743.1, read as the reverse complement.
TCTCACAACAACAGTGTTATAACTATTCTTCAGATGAAAAAAATGAGACATCATAAAGGTTAGAAAACTTGCCTAAGGCATCATAGCTAATGAGCCAGGGTATAAATGCAGAAGCTGATTCCAAAATTTATGCTCATGACCATGAAAATGTTGAGTCTTTTTTTAATAATCTGATTTGAAGCAGGTAAAAAGAACATTTTGTTTATGAAAAATAACCTGAGAGTTCAAGATTTTAAGATTTCTCGGCCGGGCGCGGTGGCTCACGCCCGTAATCCTAGCACTCTGGAAGGCCGAGGCGGGTGGATTGCTCAAGGTCAGGAGTTTGAGACCAGCCTGAGCAAGAGCGAGACCCCATCTCTACTAAAAATAGAAAGAAATTGTCTGGACATCTATAAATATATATATAGAAAAAATTAGCCGGGCATGGTGGTGCATGCCTGTAGTCCCAGCAACTTGGGAGGCAGAGGCAGGAGGATCGCTTGAGCCCAGGAGTTTGAGGTTGCTGTGAGCTAGGCTGACACCATGGTACTCTAGCCAGGGCAACAGAGCCAGACTCTGTCTCAAAAATAAATAAATAAATAAATAAAATAAAGATTTCTCTATAAAGTTTAGAGTAACTTACTTTGTGAATATATTTTGAATTCTGCAGAATAGAATGTTACTTTGTGAAAGTAATACATGATATCCCTCATGACCTGAAGGTAAACAAAATAGTTTAGAGTTAATCCAGCAAGCACTGAAACAATGGTTTTATTCACTTTTATTGAAATTATTTATGTGATGATAGCTTTCATTTGTGTAGTGCAAAAGCACAGTGCATATGGATCAAACTGAGATTTTTCCACGATGTTTATCTTGCAAATTATTGTGCTTTATAATGCGCAGATATATTAAATGTTTTATCATTTATGAGGAACAAAAGCTAAAATCTCATAAATTCTTCAAATGCTACTTAAAGGAATTATTTGGTAAATATGGCACTATTCTGCAGTAGAAACAGAGCCAGCAGGGTCTACCACGTCAGCAGGAAAGTTCAGTTCCCTCAAAAAAAAGGTTTCTTTATTGACCATACAGCAATACTAAAAATCATAATTCTAAGCCTTGCATTTGGCCAATTAAACTAATAATTCAGCGAGCCAGCCAACCTATTAAGCATTATTAAGTATGCGTGATATCCATATTAAAGACCCACTGAAATTCAACTTTATTGATCCTTTTTGTCCCTGAATAATGTCAGCACATCTCATGTGCTTCCAAGATCTAAATACTATTAATAACTTCTCTCTAACTTAGACAAAAACTTCAATATCTTCCCTTTTTCTCACTATCCCACAACACTACAGCAGCTCTCGGAAACATCTTCGGGCATTAAATATCTTCTCATTCCCAGCAAATCAGACTACATATGTGATTTCCTGTCCAACCTAGACTTGGACATAGTCCTTCACATTCCAGTTTCCCAATACCAGACTGTGTCTACTGCCTGCTTTCCTTATGACTACTCTCAGGCTATAGAACATTGCTCAAGAAAGTCATTGGACCACAGTGTAACTGGTATGATTACTGTGGACAGCTTGGAGATTGACAGGAATTGTTACTCTATTGATTTGGCTGGGGACATAGTATTGAAAAAGGACAAAATTGTGTGATCAGGGCCTTGTGACTATCCAGTTCCACATGGACTGTTATCACAGTCTTAAATTAATGAAGAGGACTCTTGTTGGATTTATATTGCTCTGGTTGGATTTCAAATTCATGAAACTTAATTAGAATGGAAGCTACTTTCTCTTGAGAGATTAAGCTCTGAAATATTTCAAATGGCATTTGATGGACGTGAATCTGATTTATTTTGATAGGATCCATCAAGGAATCTTGTCATGTAGAACAATATGTCTGAGCTCTTTTATTTACACTAGGAAATTATAATGTGTTACATCTGTTGGGATCAAGGCAATCTTGAAATCTGGGTTGATCTGATGTCATGCAGTCTACATTAGCTCTACAGTTCTAAAATGGAGACTAATATCTATATATAACCATAACTTATTTGAATTTTTAATAAATATTTTATCCCCTGTGTTAGGGAACTCTTTTCAGACAAGTGATTACACTGGCATTATCTTGTCTTTATTTCACAAAGGATCAGAATTCACGTTGACTATGTGATCATCACTGGCATCCTCCAAAGATACTTTCATCAGAACCAGTGCCCCAGCATTCCAGCCTCACCTCTGTTCCTACCAATTCTTTGAAGCTTCTACTGCTTCTGATTTTTTCCTCCATCTGTCCTGCCGTCTATTCTTATACCGTTATTTCTTTCCTTCTTATCTTATATTATTCCAAAATTAATTTCATTGACTTTCTCTGCTACTGTTGATACCAGGATCCCTTTGATACAACAGTCATTAGGCATTGTAGGCCCCCTAAAACTCCTGAAGACCCCTTACCAATCTGTTTCTTTATTGGCTTCTATCACTACAAATTTCTTACTTCTTCTGATATTGATAGTGAATCATCTACCCCTTTAAGCACTGTATTCCCTGTACCTAGCATGTAGGAAGTGTCTAATATGAGTTAGTTAAATAAATTAATAAATGAATAAAGCAGACTTGATAGTCTCAACTATTTTCTAATGCCCATCTCTCGTTGCAGCGTGTGGCTTCTCTCCCTAATACTCTTCCTGCTACCATGTTTGGTTTCTGCAGCTCCAAACTATTTATTCTTCATGTTCTGTGATCACTAGCTGATAGATTATTCCTGTCTTCAGTATACTTTCTGACCATATCAGTCTTCTTTCTCTTCTATTACTGCCAATCCTTGGCCTCAACTAGCAGCCTTGTTGAGGTGGAAATTTGGATGCAACCTCCTTCAATCTGTTTGTCGCCTGTCTTCAGGAAAGCACATTTAGGTGGATTAGGGTTAGAGAGTATTAAAGGATCGTAGAGGACAAGTAAGATGAGTCCTTAAAAGAGCCTATTGAATTTACAAAGAGTAGGTCACTGGTGATCTAAGCAAAGATTGTTCCAGAGTAGTAATGACATTGGTGCCCAGGAGAATGTTGGAAGTTAAAAAAGTAAAGGCAGCGAATTAAGAAAAATCTTTCAAAGAAACTTGGCTGTAAAAGCAAGAAGAGAAGTAAGAGTGCAACTGGAAGTGGGAACTAGGATGAGGAAAGGATTTTTTAATGAAACAAATGTGAGTGGTATTATATGCTATGAGGAAAGAACCACAAGAGTAGAAGATATTGACATTATTTAAGACAGAAGGTATGGCTAAGAGTACATGATATTTGGAGATATAGAAAGAGATGAAAGTTAAAGCACATGGGGTGGCATTAGTCTTAGACACAAAGGCTATTTCTTTCACTGAGGCAAGTGGAAAGGAATAAGAATGACCATGGCCATGAATAGCTTTGTAGAGGGATAGAAATCCTTGATTTTCACTTTGAATAAGAATAAAAGTGCGGGCTGGGCGTGGTGGCTCACGCCTGTAATCCTAGCACTCTGGGAGGCCGAGGCGGGCGGATTGTTTGAGCTCAGGGGTTCGAGACCAGCCTGAGCAAGAGCGAGACCCCATCTCTACCAAAAAAATAGAAAGAAATTAATTGGACAGCTAAAAATATATATAGAAAAAAAAAATTAGCCGGGCATGGTGGCGCATGCCTGTAGTCCTAGCTACTCAGGAGGCTGAGACAGTAGGATTGCTCGAGCCCAGGAGTTTGAGGTTGCTGTGAGCTAGGCTGACACCACAGCACTCACCCCAGGCAAGAGAGCGAGACTCTGTCTCAAAAAAAAAAAAAAAAAAAAAAAAAGGAAAAAAAGTGGTCTGCTGAAATAAGTCAGAGATAAGGGAGAGGACTCGAGGAGAGAAGTACAAATATGGAATGCTCCATTATCTTAAATTTTTTTTTTCCTGAGAGTATCCAAATGTTTGGATGCAGTAAAATATGCACTCTCAAATTGCTGGCAGCATTATAAATTGGCAAAATATTTTTGGAAATCAACTTCGTCTCAAAAATATTTATGTATTTGAATCCATTGACTATTTATAAGGAAATAATTCAAAAATACAAACAGAAGTTTATGTACAAAAATGTTCACTGCAACATTATTCATTATAGAGAAAAAAAGCTGGAAGTAAACTAACTGTCCAAGGATAGAGATGCGGCTAAATAAACCATGGTACACCCAAGCAATAGTAATCCATGCAGACATTCAAATGGTGCTTACCAAGAATTTTTAATTTCATGGATAAATTCTTTTTATGAAAAATAAATCAATGACTATTATATTAATTAAATATAGCCTAAACTAAATGTAGAAAAAAAATGAAAATGACAGCAGTGTATAGAAGAATTATTCTTATATTTTTATATATACTTTTCAACATTTTCCAAGTTTTCTAGAGGTATACAATACTTTTGTCATCAGAAAATACATGCCAAACTTCTATAATAATCTTTGGTCATTTATCAAGACTAATGTTGAAAAGGAGAAAATGGAGTATTTGTTAAATGCTAATGGAAAAAGAAGCTAAAGTGTGGCGAATAAAGGGCAAATTGCTGCAGCTCAATTAAATGAACAACACAAGACATTTTCTGAGTCAGTATTACAAATATACAACATCAAGGTTGCAGGTTTGACACTCAGATATGTTCGACATTTAAAAATTAAGTAATTTAACATGAAAGATATGCATTTTTGTTCCACCTTGAAAAAAAGGACAGAAGCTCAATGAACATTGGGCCTCCATTTTTATGCAGCAATAATCCTCCAGACAGGCACTGCTGCTGCCCTCCTAGGATGAGTTGTGTGACTGCTGTTATCCATATTCCCCACTATACCCTACTCATCTGGACAATGAGACCAAATGTCAGTTGATTTTTGTCATCATCTTTGCTTTCTTATGTTGTTTATAGTAAATTAATATTCCTTTGTCCAGTAAAGCTGAGAAGATAATAAGTTACCTAAAAGGCCCATATGTTTCAAGAAAATTTTTTTTAAATGTTAGTTGTGGAAGTGCAGAATATTCCTCTGTGTCTGCTATTTATACACTAAGCCCACTTCTCTAATTTACATAATTTGCACGGATATCCTAAACTCTTGTGTCTGAAATCTTGGAATAAGTCTGGGGATACGTTATTGTTAATAACATAAGTTAACTTTTTTATTATAGTTTAATGTTACAACTATAATTTCTAATTAAATTTATGTGTTATTCTAGTCCATCATTAACTATGAATTAAACAGATGTACTATCTATGGATCAACATGCTACATGGAGAGGGTATTTTAATAGTAGGATTCAGGCATTACTTTTAAAAGGATTACCCACCACAGAATAAGTAGGATAAGGGTATATATTACACTAACCTAATGATAATATAAAATATAACACATATAATACATATATGGCAGAAAAGAGAGAGATTTCAATATGGTGGGATAGTGATTGGTCGGGGAGTTAGGACTTGAACCATGTGGAATTGGGTGGGACTTCCTCATGGGAAAGACAATAGCAAAGAGATGAGACTGGAAAAGGAATTTCTCAGGGATAGGGAGACCAGTCTTACAGCCAAGGGTTCATTTTGGGGAACAATAAGCTTTGTGTAAGAGGAGTATGAGTTAAAAATTAGTATCTTGAAATTCAGGAACAGGAGTTTGGAACTTGATTCTTTTAGGAAGCTATTGCAATACTCTTAAACACAAGAAGTTGATGTTTCAAGACGTTTAATTTGGAAGTACAGTGGTTTGAAGGAAGAGATTAGCGACAAAGAGGACAATGAAGTGTTTATAACAAGCCAGATTCATTCATACAGTCAACAGTTTTTACAGGGCACTTGTTATGAGAGGCTGCCTATTAGGTACTGAGGATACACAATAATCAAATTCCTTGGCCTCAAAGGGTTTATATTCCAGTGGACACAGATGGATAATAAACGTGTTCATAAGTACAGTAGTACAACAGGACAAAATATGCAGAATCCTAGTGGGGTTAATGTGGTCAGAGGAGACCTCTCTGAAAAGTGATGTTGATCTGAGTCTTCAATGATGAAGATGAGGGTGCTCTGTGAAAATACATCTGGAGAGTATTCCAGGCTGAGGAGATAAGCATAAAGGCCCCAAGAGGAAATGAGCATGGTGTACTTAGGGACCAAAAACTAAGACAGCCAAGGTTGCAGAAATGTAGTGAGAAAGGAGAGAGTGATGTGGTCAGAGATAGGTAAGAACCAGATCAAGTAGGGGCTTGCAGGCTACAGTAAGGATTTGGGTTTTTCCTCTTTGACCTATGAAGTCACTGAAGAATTTTGGGCAAAAGAATGATATAATGTAATTTATGCATTGGAGATATTACTTTAGTTGTAAGAATGGACTGTAAGAGGACAAGAGTGGACCTGGGAGGCCCATTAGAAGGCTATTGCAAAAGAGAAGTAAAAATGGTAAAAGTAGGTTGTCAGTGCAGACACTTTTAGGTTGTCAGATTTGGATGTATTTTACAGAAAGTACTGACAGGACTTAATGGATTGCACATGGAATATAAGGAGAAAAGAGAAATTTAAAAATTTGAATGATTGGCATGCTGAGCAACTGCATTTGGCCATTTCTGAAATGGTGGAAACTAGGGAAAACAATGAGAAGGCAAGGAAAGAAATTAAGCTTTCTATTTAAAACATCACAATCTCAATATGTCTATTAGATTTTCAAAGAGAGGAGTGTATGCAAGGAGGCATTTGAATATACAAGTCTGGAGCTGAGCAAAGAGATCAAGACTGGAGATGTGCACATGGGAGAAATCAGGTGATATTTAAAACCATGGGTCTGAGAAAGATCACTTAGAGAGAGTGTATGCTTATGGTGGAACATAGAAAACCAAGAATAGAGCTTTGAGATAACTCAATATCTTGAGTTTGACAGAATGGTAGATTAAAGCTTGGGTGTATCTGATTAAATCAGTGCCGTCTAACAATATCCAGAAAAATGAATCTCTGGACATTATAGTATTATTCATAATAGCCAAAATGCAAAAATAATTTAAGTGCCTATTGATGGATGAATAAAGAAAATGTAATATATATACATACATATATATGTACACACATGCATACATATACAACATATATACACATACCTATATACCACAGAAGATGTGTGTGTGTGTGTGTGTGTGTGTGTGTGTGTGTGTGTGTATTTTTTTAGAGACAGGGTCTTGCTCTGTCACCCAGGCTGGAGTGCAATGGCCTGATCATAGCTCACTGGAGCCTCCAACTTCTGGGCTCCAGTGATCCTTCTACTTCAGCCTCCCAAAATGCTGAGAATACAAGTGTGAGTCACTGCACCCAGCCATACCACAGAATATTATTCAGTCATAAAAAACAAACAAATCTTGCCATTTGCAACAACATAGATGAAACTATAGGACATTAAGCTAAGTGAAATAAGCCAGACACAGAAAGAGAAATAATGCATGATCTCACTTATATATGGAATCTAAAACGTCAAACTCATAGAAACATAGAGTAGAGAAGTGGGTGCCAGGGGATGAGGGTGGTATGAATGGGGAGATATTAGTCAAAGGTACAAATTTTCAGTTATGGAATGGATAAGTTTAGGGGATCTAAAGTACAGCATGGTGACTATAGCTAATAACACTATATTGTATACTTGAAATTTGCTATAAAGGTAGACATTAAATGTTCTTACCATTTAAAAAATGATAAATATATGAGGTGATGAAGGGGTTAATTAGCTTAATTGTGGTAATCATTCCACAATGTACATGTATATCAAATCATTGCATTGTACACATTGAATATATACCATTTTTGTCAATTATACCTTAATAAAGCTGGGAAGGAACCCTACTAACTTTTGAATGGCCCAGTCCACAGTCTGCTCACTCAGGGAGCTGATGCCTTTGATTCTTTTCCAATTTACTAGAGAGTCAGAAGAGGCCAAGGCGACTTCTCTCTTTAGGATACTATTTGAGGAAAAGTTTGTTTTTTTTTTTTTTTGAAGAATTCATATACTATTGGGGAAAAAGTGTTTGTGTGTGTGTGTGTGTATGTGTATGTCTGTGTGTGTGTGTCTATATCTGTGGAGGAGAATATAAATAGATTTTTAGAATTAATTAGGTCAAGAAAAACTACATTCAATAACCTTATAATCTCACCTCAATCATTTAAAATAATTTCATTAGCAAACCAAATTCAGGTGCTTATTGAAAAAATGATCCATCACGACCAAGTGGGCTTCATCCCAGATGTGCAGGGATGGTTCAACATATGCAAATCTATAAATATAATTCGACACATAAATAGAAGTAAAAATAAAGACCATATGATCCTCTCAATAGATGCAGAAAAAGCATTCGACAAAATTCAGCACCCTTTTATGATAAGAACTCTTAACACAATAGGCATAGATGGAACTTACCCAAAAATGACAAAAGCCATATATGACAAATACACAGCCAACATCATACGGGATGGGGAAAAGTTGAAAGCATTCCAACTTAGAACTGGAACCAGAAAAGTTTGCCCTCTATCACCACGTCTATTTGACATAGTGCTGGAAGTCATAGCCAGAGCAATCAGACAAGAGAATGAAATCAAGGGCATCCAAATGGGGGCAGAAGAGGTTGAGCAATAGCTCTTTGCTGACGATATGATCTTATATCTAGAAAACCCCAAAGATTCTTCCATGAGACTACTGGAATTGATAAACATATTCAGCAAAATCTCAGGTTATAAAATCAATGTACAGAAATCAGTAGTATTCCTATATGCCAACAACAGTTAAACTGAGAACCAAATCAAAGACTCAATACCCTTCACAATAGCAACAAAGAAAATAAAATACCTAGGAATATATTTAACTAAGGAGGTAAAAGACTTCTACAGGGAGAACTATGAAACACTGACGAAGGAAATAGCAGAGGACATAAACAGGTGGAAAACCATACCATGCTCATGGGTTGGCAGAATCAGCATTGTTAAAATGTCTATACTACCCAAAGTGATCTACAGATTCAATGCAATCCCTATTAAAATATCAACATCATTTTTTTACAGATCTAAAAAAAATAATTCTATGGTTTGTATCAAACCAGAGAAGACCCTGTATAGCAAAAGCAATCTTAAGCAAAAGGAACAAATTGGTAGACATCAATTTACCAAACTTCAAGCTATACTACAAGCCTATAGTAACTAAAACAGCATGACACTGGCATAAGAACTGAAAGACATAGACCAACGGAACAGAACTGAGAACCCAGATATAAAATCAATCTCATATAGTCATCTAATCTTTGAAAAAGCAGACAAAAACATACACTGGGGAAAAGAATCCCTATTTAATAAATGGTGCTGGGAAAATTGGATCGCTACATGTAGAAGACTGAAACAGGATCTGCACCTCTCAACTCTCACAAAAATCAATTTACGGTGGATAACAGACTTAAACCTAAGGTATGAAACTATAAGAATTCTAGAAGAAAATGTTGGAAAATCTCTTACAGACATTGGCCTAGGCAAATAATTTATGAAGAAGACTCAAAAGCCAATCACAGCCACAACAAAAATAAATAAATGGGCCCTGATCAAATTAAAAGACTGCTGCACAGCCAAGGAAACTATCACAAGAGCAAACAGACAACCTACAGAATGGGAGAAAACATTCACATGTTACTCATCTGATAAAGAGCTGATAACTAGAATCTATATAGAACTCAGGAAAATCAGCAAGAAAAAAATCAAACAACCCCATTAAAAAGTGGGCAAAGGACATGAACAGAAACTTTTCAAAAGAAGATAAACTAATGGCCAAGAAACATATGAAAAAATGCTCAACGTATCTAATCATCAGGGAAATGCAAATCAAAACCACAATGAGATATCACTTATCTCCAGTGAGAATGGCCTTCATCAAAAAGTCCCAAGACAATAAATATTGGTGTGGATGTGGAGAAATAGGAACACTCATACACCACAGGTGGGACTACAAACTAGTGCCACCTCTGTGGAAAGTAATATGGTGATACCTCAAAGAGCTACAAGTAGAAGTACCATTTGATCCAACAATCCCATTACTGGGCATCTACCCAAAAGAACAAAAGACATTCTATAAAAAAGACATCTGCATTAGAATGTTTGTAGCAGCACAATTCACAATTGCAAAGATGTGGAAACAACCCAAGTGCCCATCAATACATGAGTGAACTTATAAAATGTGATATGTATACTATGAAGTTCTACTCAGCCACAAAAAAAGAGCGATGATCTAGCACCTCTTGTATTATCCTAGATAGGGCTGGAGCCCATTCTACTAAGTGAAGTATCACAAGAATGGAAAAACAAGCACCACATGTACTCACCATCAAATTGGTATTAAGTGATCAACTCTTATGTGCACATATAGTAGTAATATTCATCAGTTGTCGGGCAGGTGGTGGGGAGAAGAGGATAGGTATATTCACACCTACGGGTGCGGTGTGCACTGTCTTGTGGGGATGGACACACTTGAAGCTCTGACTTGGATAGGGCAAAGTCAACATATATAACCTAAACATTTGTACCTCTGTAATATGCTGAAATAAAATAAAATAAAATAATTTCATTAGGATGTTTAAAAGATAAGCATGGCTTGTTTTAAAATAATTGTATAGTCCTGACCTTAACACTAGATAATGATGATGATGATGATGAAGAATGTGATGATGATAATGTTGGTGATCATCACCTTTGGGTAAAAGGAGAATAGGCTGTATTTTTAGAACTATGCACCAGCAGGAGGAGGTGATGTAGTCGCTCTTATATCGAACTGAGCACCATGGGTCTTGCAGGTGGAAGAGTTAGCCCAGTAAGAGAACACTTATACTGAGCAGGGTTTTTATCATCAGACACGAGTGCTCAGCAAGGCTTTTGTTATAAGAAATTGAAGGACTTAAAATATTCTACTAGGACTATAGTGGTCAAAACCCAGGGTTTTTTAAAGGACAACACTAATCCTGTGGAATTTTTAGTAAGGGTTGACTGCACACTAGAAAAATATTTCCTCTGGAGCCACAGTGTTTTATTATTAATAAAACAATCCTTTCTAATTTATTTTTTATTGTTTTCTATGTGTGAGTTATATACAACGCAATCCACATTTTTAGAATTAAATTGTCAATATTAATTGTAACAATAAGGACATCAACAAGTCAGATTTTCATGAATCAACTGCAATGTTTTGCTTCACACGGCACCAGGGCTCAAAACTAACCTGAGTTAAATACAACTCACATGGCAGTCAGTATGTGAAACAGAAAATGAAGGCAGACGGGGCATTCTGAGAGAACACAAATTTTGACAATGTGATGGTAAAGTGAAACGGATTTTTTAAATTATAGTACATGTAAGAATCTTTTTTTTTTTTAACATACTAACATGCTTTGTGATTTTCCATTAAAGGGATTCGTGTATGGAGACATTTAAGGGACAGCTTCCAGTCATGGCAGTTCAGGAAAAATAACAAAAATATCATTGTGATGCCTGAAGAGATGATGCTACAACAGTTTGATGACCTCGTGAGTAGATTCAATGGAATTGTAATGCATTGCTATTTAAATATACATATAAAATTATCTTTACTATCCAAGTACTCGAAAAAGCCCCAAAGCATCTAGTAGTGTAATAAAAGATTGCTGAGCTGGTCATCAGGACATTGGATTGTAATCCCCATTTACCGTTTTCATGATCTAGTCACTGGACTTCCTCTGAGGACTCCCTGACTCATTCATTTATTTGATGAGTATTGCTTGTCTCTTCTGTGTGAGATCGTCTTCTAGGTGCTGACGATAGAGCAATGAACAGAAAAGACCAAGTCCTTGACCTCACAGAACTTACATTCTAGTGGAAGACAAACAGTAAAGAAATAAACAAATGTATAGTTTCACCATTGGATAAGGTATTACAATGTAAGGGGGAAAGTAGGGCTCAGTTACCTTCTCACCAAAATGAGAAGGCTAGACTCTGTCAGTAATTTTCATAGTTTTAAAATAATTACATGTAAAAGAAAACCCCAGCAACCCAACTATTTGGCTTCTCCTAATAAAAATTTATTTTTCTCACTTGAGAAGAAGTTATAGGAAGTCAGTAGTCTAGGACCGATGGAGTAGTTTCATGAGGTCATCAGTGTACTGGGGGCCTTCGGTGTTATTAATACTACTCATTGTCCTTACGGTGTGGTTTTTATGCTCATGGCAGAGGGTGCAAGACAGCTCACATTCACATTCCAGGCATGACAAAGAAGAAATTGCTAAAGAATATGGGATAGTGCCTGCAGTAGGAAAGCCAATTTCTCTAGAAATCCTCAGCAGGCACCCCTTACATCTTTAGGAAAGCTAGGAAACATGAGTATTTTTTCAGCTGAGCAAGTCGTTGCCCTGAGCATAATCTGATTCACTTTAAGGAAGGCGGATAGGGTAGTAATTGAGTAAGCAAACTAGTCTACCATAGTCTTGGAGGTTAAAAACTTAAGTCTCCTTCATCATCCAATGTACTATTTTAATGATAATCATATTTATACTAGTATACAACATCAAGAATAAAATACAGATTCACACAGAATATTTACAAGTGATACCTTTATAAACAATCCATGCACGCTCAGAAAAGATCTAAACTGAACCACAAGTGCAAGGCATCACCCAACTTAGAGTAAATGCTAACACAACGATGAAAGACTACAGCACGATTCAGCACTAGATCTAGCCTTACTGTCACTCCATTGTTTTTGGTCCATATGTGCTCTAGTAGTATAGTTTTCACAGTTGTTATGAGTAAATTAAAAATCAATCACCAGGCTGGGTGTGGTGGCTCACGCCTGTAATCCTAGTACTTTGGGAGGCTGAGGAGAGAAAATCACTTGACTCCGGGAGTTCGAGAACAGCCTGAGCAACATAGTGACACCCCCACCTCTGCAAAAAATAGAAAAATTAGCCAGGCATGGTGGCACACACCTGTAGTCCCAACTAATCAGGAGTTTGAGGCAGGAGATCAATTAAGCCCAGAAGTTTTAGGTTACAGTGAGCAATGATGACATCACTGTACTCTAGCCTGGACAACAAAGTGAGACCCTGTCTCAAAAAAAAAAAAAAAATTCAAACATCAAATGAAAGAATGATAGTTACATGCTTTTTAACCAAAAATGTATTTATAAGTTATTCAAATATATTCAAACAAAGATGACTAGAGAAATGTTGTCCTAGGGACTCCACAAAAGTATATTACATTGGCAACTCATGTTAATTTGATGAATGGCCACTAATGTGACGTATTTGACATTAGCATATTTAAGTTCATGTGTTGCTTTTATTTTTTTTATGGTTTTAATTTGTTTGAGATTAATTTTTAAGTAAAAATCAAATAAAATGTTTTCAGAGCTCTAAAGAATTTTGGAGAAATACTAAAAGTAAAAAATACTGAACTAAATGGTTTCTATCTCAGCTATAAACTCAGAGATTCTTAATTTTTTGCATTTTACAAGAGACCTATCTTTGTTAAAGACATTAAGATTAAACAATGGATTAATATTAGTCTTAGTTAATGCTTTCGATGCTCATAAAAGAGCAGTGATTTCTCAAACCTTGAACAATTTAGAACAGATATTATCAAGCTGATGGAAATAGTAATGATATAATGAATTTGAAGATGGGTAAATCCTTCTCATCTGAAACTCCTAAGAAACAAAAATCACTATTCATTGTTCAGCTATCTGCACACATTCTAATCTCACAGTCAGCCAGAGAATACAAAATTCATCTATGAGGGATTATATGTATTATTAGTTAGATATACAGCTTACTTAAGCTGGGATATATTTTAATTATGTTTGTAAAGGTATTCTGAAATATATTTTAAAACATGTTTTAAGTTTGTCAATTAATTAACATTCAATTATCTAAGATGTCAACAGTATTAGACCATGCTTGAATCTTTTACAACTTATCTTTCAAAAGACAATAATCATTACTATTCCTTAGAAACTTCTTTTCTAAAGAATAGTCCTAATAACAGAAAAAACTTTATTCATGAAAATGATCACTAGATAATTATATACATATAATATTTAAATTTAGATGCATTATAGTTATCAATATAATACTGTGTGGAGAAGAATGTGATCAGGGAATATTTAAATGAATTAAGATAGGCCATAAATTGATTATTGTTAAACCTGGTGATGGATTTATGGGGTTTAATTTATTTGTCTCCTTACTTTTGTAAATGTTAGAAGTTTTATATAACAAAAGTTTTACGACTAATAAAAAATTCACTTACAATCAAATAAATGAATGAATAAATATCCAGCTATTTCAAAAAGGAATTTTTTTGTGACAAAATAAAACCCAACGAAAGCAACTTAAACAAATGGGGGTCTATTTCCTTAAGAGCAAGAAGTCACAGTATATTCAGGTCTCAACAATTCCCTTCCTTATTGTCTCAAACAGCTGCTACAACATCAACCGTCAAGTCTCCATTCAAGGCATAAGGAGGGAACGTGGCTGTGCCAGCCAACTTCCGCTCACAGCTCCAGGCCAGTCATGTGACCACTCTTTGCTGCATGGAAAGCTAGGAAGTTGAGTATTTGGTTTTTACATTCTTTACAGTATGAGACTGAGCGCTACATTCTTTATAGTAGTTAGGAAACTGAAAAAGAGGTTGGATTTGAGTCAACCTAAATTGTTTACCAAAGCAACTATTAAAAATATTTAGGTAAACACTTGGTACATTCATTCAACTGACTATTATCAAGCCATTAAGTAATAAACACCATGAAAAAAAGGCAATAGCCTAGTGTTAACTGTACATACAGTTAAAAAACAAAAACAATGAAATTGTATATATAGAAGAAAAAGAGGCTATGCAGTAAAAATATGAATGAGAGTTATGTTTAATATAATGGTTTGGGGGGTTATTATTTTACCCTTAATTTACTTCGTTTCTTCATATTTACTATAATAAAATTAATTATTTTAAAGTGAAAAACATATTAAATAATAAAGGATTATAAGGATATAGATGATATTGAAATTTTTAATAGAGTCAATACTTTAATAAAATTTATATTTTAGACCAGCTTTATTTATTTATTTATTTATTTTTTGAGACAGAGTCTCACTCTCTTGCCTGGCTAGAGTGCCGTGGCATCAGCCTAGCTCACAGCAACCTCAAACTCCTGGGCTCAAGTGATCCTCCTGCCTCAGCCTCCCGGGTAGCTGGGACTACAGGCACGTGCCACCATGCCTGGCTAATTTTTTCTATTTTTAATTGTTTGGCCAATTTCTTTCTATTTTTAGTAGAGATGGGGGTCTCGCTCTTGCTGAGGCTGGTCTCGAACTCCTGAGCTCAAGCGATCCTCCTGCCTCGGCCTCCCAGAGTGGTAGGATTACAAGCGTGAGCCACCGCGCCCAGCCCAGCTTTATTTTTCTTCACAAGGAATACCATTTTATTACCGTAATCACAAAATCATAATTTCTGTACAGGAATTTTTAAATGAACATTAATCAGTGCATTGATAATTCACTTCATGAAGAGGGATCAGGACATGCAGCTGGCAGTAAAACATCAGTGTGTGTGTGTTTATATATATATATATATAAATAACCACATGTAATGCATAAAATATAGAGTGGTGTATTTAGATGGTTTTAAATGATTTCACTGTGAAATTCAGCATAACTGGAATAAACATCCAAGGTCTTCTTAAGAGGAATAATCTCATTGCTAGGCAATGGCTTTGGTTTCAGGTAGGAATGCTTCCCAGTATTTTATCAGCTGTTTTTGTTTGTACTAAAGATTCTAAGTACTTGATGATAACGGTTTTAAAATCCTTCATTCGTTCTTTCTCAAATCTTCCCACTCCTTTTCGAATTGTTTTAGAGATCTGCTCAGAATCTCTTTCTCCTTCCTGCACTTTCGCCTCCCATTTCACTGTAGCAATAAGATGAATAGAGCCACTAAGTAGTTCTGAAAACATATAAAAGTCAGCAAAACTTGTTCTGGATGTAACGGGTCTATGTTCTCCTCAACTTCTGCAAGCTGAGACAAAGCTCTAGAGAAAGCAGTATGATCCTCAGAATTACCTAACGTGGCAGCACTTCTAGCAAAGGCAGCTGTGTTGGCTGAAAGTTCTTTTCTATGACAAACGAAGGCTTCAGCACTGGCATGAAGTTTCCTAAGTTGCTGATCCAGATTCTCAAATTGCTGCTGCTTTTCTTCAAACCATGCATCCGATTCATTCATCTTGATTGTCATTTTGTTAACAGCATTGGCAGCCTCCTTCACCGCCCTCAGTATTCCTGTTCCGCTCAGCGGCTGTGTATTAACTGTTCTAGGCAGCTCTGAACTGCTGTAAATCAGGATCCTGCAGGAAAATTGGATGTTATACTGTTCTTTGAAGATAGCTTTCAAGAGCTGCTCTCTGTTTTTCTACAAACTCAGTGGATGATGAATCTTTACCCACTTTGACCTTGGTCATGCCTACTATACTCTTTTCTGGAGCTGGTGGCACAATATAACTGACATATAAATGCTTGCAGATTTGGTGTGCAAACCAAGAAAGTCACTGAATCTTCTCTTCACCAAAAATTCGCTCTTCCTGCACATGGAGAGAGAAGTCTCTGTTGTTACTCTATATGCCATGTAAGCATTTATGCCATCGACTTTCTCTGGGTTGGATATACCAATTTCTATATCAAAAATATCTACGTTTCCTTCTTCTTCAAAGATCACAGGAGGAGTCTGGGCGCGGTGGCTCACGCCTGTAATCCTAGCACTCTGGGAGGCCGAGGCGGGTGGATCATTCTGAGCTCAGGAGTTCGAGACCAGCCTGAGCAAGAGCGAGACCCCGTCTCTACCAAAAAAAAAAAAAAAAAAAGAAAGAAATTAATTGGACAGCAAAAAAAATAAAAAGAAAAAATTAGCCGGGCATGGTGGCACATGCCTGTAGTCCCAGCTACTCGGGAGGCTGAGACAGGAGGATTGCTCGAGCCCAGGAGTTTGAGGTTGCTGTGAGCTAGGCTGACGCCACGGCACTCGCCCCAGGCAAGAGAGTGAGACTCTGTCTCAAAAAAAAAAAAAAAAAAAAAAAAGATCACAGGAGCAGACATACCCTTCAATTCAATTCTAGGAGCAATGAGTGCAGTAGGGATGACAGGCCTGATTGCAGGAGAAGGTTATGAGGAAAGCATAGGTTCTCTTTCTGGGCTGTCCAAAGAAGCTTCTTCTGTAGCTTCCGCAAAAAGATCTTCCTTGTCATCATCTAGCACAACTTCTGCAGGATTTGGGCCACGGGAGTTTGCACTTATATCTTCTACAGGAAGACTACCTGGTTATGGAGATGATGGACTTGAATCTAGGGTGGAAACAGTGCTAATAAACAGTTCCTCTTCATCCTCCATCTCCTCAAAGTCAGTGGGCTTTCCATCCCCCAGTGGACGAGGCTCCCTCTCAGCCACCATCTTCTCTCACCTTGACTACTGTGGCTAGATTGGCTTTAGATTTACAAAATTGAGAACCTAGTACAGAGTTCCCATAAACCTTTTCCCCTCCATGCACATACAGTTTTTTCTATCTTCTATCTTTCATTACTACGGTGCATTTGTTCCAATTCATGAACCAATATTGATACAGTGTTAACTAAATCCATAGTTTATTCAGATTTTCTTAGTTTTAATCAGTGTCCTTTTTCTGTTCCAGGATTTCATGCAGGATGCCACATTGAATTTAGTTGTCATAACTTATTAGGAACTTAAGTTTCTCAGACTTTCTTTGTTTTTGATGACCTTGAAAGTTTTAAGGAGTGCTGTTCAGGTTTATTGTAGGATGCTCCTCTATTGCAATTTGTCTGATGTTTTTGTCATGATTAGACTGGAGTTATATATTTGGGGGAGAAAAATCACAGATGTAAAGTGTCAATTTCATCACATCATGCCAAGGGTACCCATGATTAACCTGATTTGTGGCTGGTGGTATCGACCTTGAACTGTTAATTAGTTTTCTCCACTATAGACTTCCTCTTTCCCCCACCCCATCTTTTTTGTAATAATGTGTTCTTTGCACGGCCCATACTTAAAGGATGGAAAATTATGCTTCCCCTTCTTTAGGGTAGAGTATCTTCATAAATTATTTGTAATTCTTCCATGTGAGACATTCATCTTTTCTCCTCCATTTACTAGTTTGTTCAATTATTTGTTTGTATCAGTGTGCACTCATGAATATTTATTTTATACTTGGGATTACAGTCAAATACTACTTTATTTAGTTTGTTGTTAAAATTTTGTAGCTTTGGCCATTAGGAGCTCTTTCAGTTGGCTACTGTGACCTTTTAACATGTCCCTATCAATGTGGGTTTGGGTTTGTTTTGTTTTGTTTTATTTCCTTACTTTCTGGACCTTCGAATATTCCAAATTCATGTTATATATTTCCTGCCCAGTCCTAGAAGCAGCCATTTCTTCAAGAAGCCTAGTTCTTTTTGTTGGAGAACGTTACTAGAAAACAAGATTGGGTGTTAGGTGTGCTCATTGGTGCTAAGGTCATTTCCTATGTTAGGCCCTCTCAGCTAACAGAGCAAAGAGATATATGTGTATATACTAACCCAAGGATATAGACATATCTATAAATATTTGTATATGTAATCATCTAAACATGAGTTCTTACCAATGTCTCCAACTCCCATTCAATACCACATGAATCATTCCAGCCTCCTCCCCTCAGCTACCTATAAATTCCCAACCCAACAGTCAGAAACCTGGTTCCCACCACCCACAATTCATTCACATAATTGTTTGCCTTCCAGCATACATGGTCTTACAGACTTCACTGATTTCCAAACTTACTTATGTCAGCACCCTGCTCCCTTCAGTGAGACAGTGTTTCACACATTTATAGTACATTTATAGTCGCTCGTGTAGGAGTAGAAAGTTGTGATCCCATTTCATATCCATCATTAGGGTCATGGCCAACGCTCCTATAACTAAGACTTGTTAACGAGAGAAAAGCATAACGAATTTACTTAATCAAAGTTTTACATGACATGAGAGTCTTCAGAAATGAAGACCCCAAAACCCAGGGAAAACTATTTTTGTGCTTAGGTTTGGTGAAGAATGGACAGCTGTGTAGAAATGTGATTGGACAAAAGGGTATGATCTAATGGTAATAGACTGAGTGCAGGAGAACTCAGCAAGATCTGTCTGCTCAGATTCTTCTTGGCCTATATGTGTAGCATTCCCTCTTCCTGGGTATGGGGCAGGACCCCTCTGGAATGAGGCTCTTCAAGGGAGAAAAGAAAGAGTGATTTTTCTTGGTTTTATGACTTTCTTTGGGGAAGATGGGTTCTAGTTTCTATGCCATGCCATAGGGAAGAGGAATTCTGGTTTCTATGACTTACTTCAGGGAAGAAAAAGGGATGATAGACAGGAGATGGGAGAAGGTCAGAAAGACCTTGGTTCTCAGGCTGTTCCAATTTCCTTCAGTTCAAAGTACTCAGAATGCCAAGGTTCCATACTTTGGGGTATCATATTCTGAACCCCAACACTTGTTACAGTCTATACTGCTCCCTGAAATCCCCTGACTTTGTAAGTTTTTTAATAAAAAAAAATTCACGTATATATTAAGGTTCACTATTTGTGCTATAAAGTTTTATGGATTTTGACAAATGTGTAATCTCATGACTCTACTATTACAGTTATCATAATACTTTGATATTTTCACTTTTCTGAAAAATCCTAATTTCACCCAGTGATCCCTCTCTGCCTCCCCATGAACTTCTGGCAACCACTGATCAATCTTTTTCACTATAGTTTTGTCTTTTCCAAAAGTCAGGTGGCAGTAGCAGCAGTAGCAGCAATATTAGTAAAGGCAAACAGAGTTGGAGCTAGAGTGGAAGTCTTTCTTTAGGTAGTCGGGAACAAAAACCTCCAAAGGGATAAGTCCAAGTCAAAACCACTCAAAGAGTGCCAAGACTTGAGGTGAGAATATCCCATTCAGTCAATATACCCAAGGGGCAGAACTGAAGCCAAACCAGTAGCTTAGTCAAGATCAGGGGCCAGTTGGTATGGAACGCAATGGAATGGGATGGAAGCAAGTCAAGAGTAAAGAAAAAATGGATCCTGGGAAATTACTGAGAAAATTGCCAGATGGAGAAGCAGTCAGCTGGGATCATAATTCTGACACTAGCTAACCATATGACCCTGACAAGTCCCTTCATCTTCCTGCACCTGAGTGTCCCATATGAAAAACGACAGGATCATATAGTTAATTTTGTCAGTCTTTTCCAGTCTTAAGCCTCTGTGACTTTCTTTTATTAACCATTGCAACAGCAATGATGATCTCAACTGGCCTCATGGACACCCTGACTCAGCCATGCACAGGACTCCAATCATTTCCCTCAGACCCCACTAACAAGGCAACTTGGTAAAACTGAAAAGAGTTGAAAAAAATGGGAGAAACTTATCCTCAAGCTTTCCCCAGGAATTTTTGCCCAGAATTATGAGGGAAGATAAATGCCAGTGCCCTGAAATATTTTATAAACTTATTCCAAATATTAAAATGTTTTGAGGAAATATGAGCCTTTCTAAGTCAAAACAAAACCTATTTTGAAATTAAAAAAACTTAACTGTTCAGGTTTATGTACTTCTTAAAAGTAAAATGGGGCCTGAGAATTTTTCCCCTGAGATTTCTGCAATAGCCAAAAACAAAATAACTTCCTGGACAAATAACAGTTCTGTATTATATGACGACTAAAAGAAAAAATTCTTTTCATAAAAATCTAATCTTAGGGGAGCACATACTCTGCCTACATTAAACAGCAATAATGGGACCAACATCTATCATTTCTGTCACTTACGCATTTAATTGCTTCACCAATAGCTCCATGAAAAGACATGTGATAGACCTGAATTGGCATTTGGCTATCTCTTTTTGGGTTAAGAAAATTAAAGCATCTCTTGAATCTGATGCAAAAAGACAGTTATTTTTAAGAGTTATTTTTTTCTTGTGACGCCACCCAAAAACCTGAGAATTGAGTTCTACTTGCCAGCCCTTTAAAGGGCTATGGCAGACACTAAGAGGAACTATTTCAAAGCAAACAACAACATTATTTGATGTCAGATGTGAAAATAAACAAATTCTCCATTTTTGAAGCTCCCAACTACAGCTGGCAATTCAGATCTACCACCAGCTGTACTGCCCTTTTCTGGTGCTGATATTAAAGCCTCA
The DNA here is from genome assembly GCA_004363605.1 of Indri indri. Classification (NCBI taxonomy): domain Eukaryota; kingdom Metazoa; phylum Chordata; class Mammalia; order Primates; family Indriidae; genus Indri; species Indri indri. Next base: position 32,562 of record RJWJ010006743.1, on the reverse strand, counting down.
TGGTATGATAATAAATTTGTGTCATTTTAAATACAAAGAAAAACCAAAACACCAGTCAATTGCTGATTCTCTATTAAATCTTTTCCTACACTGTTAGTTTTCTCAGATGCTATAGCTATATAGCTCTTCTCAAATTCTCTGGGTATTAAAAAAAAAAAAAGGATGACCAGAGTTGTCTACTAATAAAAACAATAATATCATCCTCAGTGGAGAATAGCATTTTTCCAAAGGTTGCCCAACTATTTAATGCTTATTAACCTCTGTAGAGATTATGCCAATCATAAATCAGGACCTTAGGAGTGTAATGTAACCAAAACTGTGTCCTGGATATACTGATTAGACCAAGTTTTGGGAAGAGAGTGGGCCACATCACCAAATTCATTTTTAATAAACATAAATTATGTCTCATTTATCTCTCTTATCATATCAAATGATAGTAGAAAAGTATTGTAATATCTTTTCCTAAAGGACCACATAAGTCACGAGGGCTTACTGAAATAAATAATTCTGATTGTCTGCCGTGACTCTGACATATTATAAAATTAAGTGTATACATATACACAAACCCTAATAGCAATAATGGCTGAGTTACATGAAGTATCATGAATAATGAATTATGATACAATAAACTTAGGTATATGGAAATATTTTTATAAAGCAAAAGTAGTATGGAAAAAACTAATGTCCAGATTTACAAATCCCAAAGATAATACCACATTTTTCTACAGAACTGTACAACAAAAGTCAAACAACTACGAGATAATGGAAGGTTTTGAAATAGTTCACAAATCAAAAACATATTCAATTATGTTAAATATATTAATATTCTTATTGTATTAGTACTAGCTGACATTTGCTGACCATACAACAAGAACTGGACACCGTATTTAATACCTTAGAATGCATTTATCCTAATTAATCTTCATACAGCTCTCAGAACTAAATCTTATTTATGCCCATTCACAGAGGATAGTTTCCCACAATCATGAATGTTCTGGACATCCTCAAACCCAAACGTCTTATGCCTACTTGCTTTGGCCCTTGTTTCTGGCCTTTCTTTTCTCTCAGAACTGACCTGTGCTGACTTTTCCATCAAGACTAGAAACAGTTGCTGATTGGAAAGCAGGAAGACAATAAATGTGAAAGTGATCGCAAGGGTCAGAGAGATGATGCATAGTCCTCCTGGATGATATTTGTATGTTAGCGAGATCCTTTATGGTTATGCAACTCATGTAGAAATATTCTACTTCTTGGAACACAATTGAGAGATTTTTGAGAACATGAGCCCTCTGAATCCCCCAAAATGAATAAAGGTATTGATCAGGACTCTAATTGCAAGTAACAAAATCCAGCTTTCAAACCTCACCATTTCCATGACAAGAGAGAACTGGCTAAAGAACTTTCTAATCAAATGCTTAAAAGCTCCAATTGCTGGCTAAAGTCAGATGCCATCCACTGGACAATCACACTGTGACCAGGGAGAGGATCTAGAAGTTGACAGGCCTATTCGTTCTCTGAAGGATGCTCTTTACGTATTTCTCACTCATGTTAATCTGGCTTCAAGTAGTGGAAAGCGAGGTATGGCTAAGCAGAACTTCTGTAAAATTTACATGAATTTGACTTCAAATGTCTTCAAATCAGAAGTTATGAACCCAATACAGGGCAAAACATTTAACTTTAAGATATTTTTTAAATGACCACTCTGACAATACAGGGTAGGGCAGTCCACAGACTTGGACACAATTTTCAGCTCTAACATTCCCTAACCATGGAAACATGGTAAGCAGCAATCTCTCCAAATGGCATGGCTACTCTGAGGCTCTGAATAAATCCGTAGTCACTTCAGTTCTATGTCTTTCCTTTCACAGAACAAAAGAAACAAAATCAATTAGATATAAATTTTCACATACACATGCACACAATCTCCAGTTTCTCCAAGAAGCTTAGAGGAATTTATGCAGCCCTTCAATGACGGGCTCATTTCCTTGCTGTGAACCAGACCCTGCTGAAAACTTGACTCAAGCCGTCATGCATTTGACAAGGCCATCATTGCTGGGGTGATACAGAAAAAGGATTGCTCCTTTTCTATTCTACCTCCAGTTCAGCCCCAAGTTCTTTTTCTCTCTTGCTATGTTTCTTTATTGCTTTCCAATTTCAGATGCCCACTCACAGGCTTCTTTTATTCATGAACATTAAAACCAACCCATTGTTATCCTAAAACCCAGTTGGGTATTCTGTAAGGGGAGTAAGAGGCAATGACGTTGGAGGCGGAAGTAAGCGATCACTTGCATCTTATGTTGTCTATTAACTGCTATTAAACCTTGAGCAGAACAACTCTCTCTCTCAAACTCTTCATTTGTGATGATTTCAGGGAAAAAAAAGGACACCAAAGCAGTTTGGTTTCATAGAGAGGGAAAAGAGGTCACGGTTAATTCCTGTTAGAAATCCTCTCATTTCATGAGCAGTCTGGGTTATCCTGATAATAGATCAGGATTTGATCCCAAGAGAGCCCTCAGCTGACCTCACAGGAAGCTTCTTGAAGCTGAAGCCTGTTCAGGCTGTTGCCAAAATGCTGACCTGCAGTTGTATTCCAAAGCACTGCACGCAATCCACTCTGAAAACCAAACAGGCAGTTCACACGTTATTGAGCTATTTCTTCAGCTCTTCAGAAAACAATCGCAACGCTGCTGCAACGCAAATTAACTTCTTTGAAATTGAATCGGTCATTATAGTTTATTCTGTGACTATTGATTTGCTATCTAGTTTCGTCAATCTTTATAATATAGTTGTTTCAGCCAGTTTTCTAGCTCTCAGATCTGTCAACAGAAAAGAAGCCAGACTCTGTAAAATAACTTAAAGAGGTTTATTCTGAGCCAAATTTGAGGACCGTGGCCGGGAGCCACACCCAAGAAGCCTTGAGCAAATGGAATCGCTGTGGCTGGGTTACAGTTTGATTTTACACATTTCAGGAAGACAGGAATTACTTGTAAAGTCATAAATCAATAGATGGAAGGCATACATTGGTTTGGCCCTAAAAGGTGGGACATTTCAAAATGAGAGCTCACAGGTTATAGGAGGGTTTAAAGACTCTTTGGTTTGTGATTGGTTAAAGAAATGAAGCTTTGTCTAAAGTCTTGGAATGTTTTAAGTTAAAATAAGGAAATCTGTTGATCAGAGACAAGCCACCAGGCCACTGGATATATGCCCAGAATCAAGTGATCCGTTAAGTATCGGATGACCTTCAGGTGTGATTTAAGCTTTGCCTTGTACAGCCTTAGGCCTGTTAATGAGTTACAAAGGATATCTCCAAGAAGGGAAGTGGGGGCATGGTGAGGCATGTCTGACCTCCCTTCTCATGGCCAACAACTCAACTTTAAGGCATTTCTGGGGTTCCCTTGGACAAGAGGGGTTCCATTCAGTCATCTTGCGGGGGGAGCTTAAGACTTTATTTTAGTTCACAGATCTGAGTAAAATTACCATTTATCAAGAACTTCCATCTGCCATTTGAAAACTGTAGCAGGGAGAGCACTGGAAAACACATCTGAGAGAGTCTGTATTTAATTCCGGCCTCATCTCTTTCTAGCAATTTAACAGTGCAGGATCACCCTTATATGTCTGTGAAATGGGCACAGGACTTGCCTTGCTTACCTTGCAGAGTTTAGAGAGTAACTACATGGTTTAAACAAAAATGCCAGTCATCCTTGATAAACTGTGTCGCCTGAAAACAAAGAAGGAAAATTAAACACACACATGTATTTGCAATATGATAAATTTACTTAAAAATTTTTTCATTATACCTTATATTTTACATTAGATTACATGGCTTGTATCTAATTATTTTTTATTTTAAAAAGAGAGTCAGCACTCACTTAAAAATGCTATAAGCACAAACTTTATTTCTTATAGATAGAGTCTATATATAACCGTTAATGTAAATAACTAATTCCATACATGCATTTGATATAAGAATTGACAAAGAATGTTAAACTCATTTTAAAATCTTGAAGGATTACTTTATTTTCTAAAAATAAAATCACTTTTTAAATATGCTATTTTAATGAAGGGATCACAATGTACCAGGTATGTCTTCTTTATAAAGAGAATTTTAAAAAAAAAAAGAAGAAAAAAAATAAAGAGAATTTGGAGGTGACTCTCTTTTCCAGGAAGCCTACCCAGGCTTTCATTGCTCAAAAGCAAATGTTTAAAAGTTAATTACAGTCAAGGAGATTATAACACAATATAGCAAATTTTCTGAAAGTTATCCCTTCAGATATCAAATGGCTTATATATGCACATTCATTGCTTCAGAGGTTCATACACTGGCTGGTTCCATGAACAAAATGCTATGGTGGTAATAATGCTCCAACGATGCAATAGGAGGCTTATAACAAAAGTTGTTTTTTCCTTTAGTGATTTCAGAAGTAAATTGAATTGAAACTATCTTGATTTTTTTTAGAATAGTTTCCAAATATTTTTACTTTTAAAAAGTATTGTGTGAAGGGCCAAGAGTAGACAAAGAGCAGCAGGGACAAGAACCTCGTGGCTATAGACAGGAACTCTCCAGCAGTACAGTAGGGTTGGGTGCATTGAAACCTCAGCGAGGACCTTGTGGCCACACAGAGAAATGGTGAATCCTAGAGAAATCTGGTAGAGCATCACATAACAAAGTTTAAATTTTGAGGGAATAGAACAGAAATTTCATGTTCCTGACTCTCCATTTCAAAACCTGGTACCTAGAAACTCTGAGTGTTGATCAAGTTAAAAGAAAATGCTGTGTATGAAAATGTATGGTGAACTGTAGAGCCCTCTGTATAAACGTGAAATATTATTACCAACTAGATTCAGGCTCTTCAGAGGGTATTGCTTTGCTTTAAAGTTTGGTGGTTAGGAGGTGATAATCGTGGGCACAGATAAAGTTTTTAAGTTGACTGAAGATTTCAATTATCAACCATTTGCAAATGATCATGGTGAACACAAGTATGTTCATTCAAAGATTGAAATGACAGCAATATGAAAACAAAATGAGATGACCAAATTTTTAAAAATCAGCAAAAAGGCAAGTTTCATGGATAAACAAGTGTGGTATATTCATAAAGCGGAATCACATTTGGCACTAAACAAGAAAGAATTATGAGACAAACAACAATATATTAAATCTAAAAAAAAAAAATTATATTGAACAGAAAAAGCCAGACAGGAAAGAGAACTGACTGTATGATTCCGTTTATACGACACACAAGAAGAGTGAAAAGGCATCTAAAGTGATGGAAATCTTCACAGTTGGGGCAGCGGATGGAATTTGCAGATTGGCTAGAAGGGGACACGAAGGGCTCTGTATCTTTATTAGGTGTTGCTTATACAGATGTATACCTGCACCAAACCTCATCCTGGTCTACGCTTCTCGTTTCTCCTCCCCTCCTCCTCCCAACCTCCCTCTTTCTCGATGTCTTTCTCTCTTTCTTTCTCTCTCTCTGTATGTACGAACACACTAGCTTTTCTTTTTAAGCTAGTTTCTCTCCATCACCTTTCCAAACCTGAGGAAGCAAAGTCCTTTCTCTTTAATGTCTGTGAATATTGCCCTGGATTTTAGGCCGAATTCACCCTACTCAGTCCTCTGAAATTCAGAGCAGAAACCTCCCTGAACTAGGTCCCGTCTTCACTGAACCCATGATTGGAAGGGCTTCTGCTCGCTCTGCGGGGACATGGCAATGAAGGGACAGGCAGAGCAGAAGGCATCGAGTAGGGTCAGATAAAGGAGACAGGCGTCTTTTCCAGCTCTGCTACAAACCACCTGTGAAACACTGAAACATGTTTGTATTGTTTAGCTAATCAAAATTATCTTAAGGCGACTTTTTTAAACCTGGATTTTGGCATATTATACCAGAGGGGCCTCATCTTGACAACTTTCTAAATTCCCCAGGGAAAACATTTTCAGAATCTCTAGGACTTAGTAAGTCCACTGATTGCAATTATTGCACAGAAGATTTTAACAGCCTGAGATCTAAACTCCAGTCAGTTGGTAGTCCATCAATAGCCATGAAGATAGGAAATAAACCCACTGAAGTTGGATCTTAGATCAAGATGAAATCCAAATATGAAACAAATTGCCTCAGTGATTCCTGAAAAATACACCACAGTTGACGTACAGGAATGCCATTATTTACTCTTTTGGTACCTATCCATCTATCCACCCGTCCATCCCCCTAGACATCAAACTATGAAGGCATTGACAGTAGTTATCTCTAGGGACAGAAATCAAAGTATGCCTTCTCTATCTTATTCATCTTTGTAACTTTTCATTTGATTTTACAATTACTAGGTTGCTTTTTTAAATTTTTTTTTATTTCAGCATATTAGGGGGGTACAGATGTTTAGGTTATGTATGTTGCCCTTGCCCATCCCCCCCAAGTCCAAGCATCAAGCGTGTCCATCCCCCAGATTGTGCTCATCACACTCTTTGTTTATGCATATACCTGTCCCCTCCTCCCCCCTCCCCCCTGCCCGACATCCAATAGATGTTATTCTTATATGTGCACTTATGTGTTGATCAGTTAATACCAATTTGATGGTGAGTACATGTGGTGCTTGTTTTTCCATTCTTGGGATACTTCACTTAGTAGAATGTGTTCCAGCTCCATCCGGGAGAATACAAGAGGTGCTATATCACCATTGTTTCTTAAAGCTGAATAGTATTCCATGGTATATATATATACCACATTTTATTAATCCACTCATGTATTGATGGACACTTGGGTTGTTTCCACATCTTTGCAGTTGCTTTTTAATAATTGCAGAAGAGTAAATATAGCATAAAAATATTTCTATGATGAGACATAGATGAGTGGGTAATTTTAACAGTTCATACCCATTTTTATTGCCCATATTTTGTAAAAAAAAAAAATTTAAAAATCTGGACAGGCTTGTACAAAGGTAATGTAATAAAGAACCGTTTGGAAAACAAACAAACAAAAAAACTGACATTGAAGCAGTCCCTGTTCTTCTCATTTGATTTCCAAGCTAGCATGCTGTGTAAGCACTATGAGACTTCTTTTAGGGGAGAAATTGATCCATGTCTATAGCATTTTCTTAATATCTCAACATCCTATATGGTAGATAACACAGGGCAGCTGAATGACTAGTCCTGTTCACTATTCCTACAAAAACGATTAACATACCATCGAGTCAATCCTTCAAGTCTTCATTTTTAAGTATAATATTGAAATGAGAAGGTTTGATTTTGAGATGGGCTCACTGGATAAGATACCTCCCTGAAAGGTAATAAAAGTTTGGTACTTGGTCTTTGAACTTTCCATTGAATTAGAAAAACAGATTTCAATAAATTGATGAGTTAGTTTAGTGCCGCATTCTTCCAAAATGTCTGTGCAATATTGGACTTCAAAATTCAACATGAGCAAATGCTAAAAACAGTCATGACTAATTCAGTTCACACTTGAATGTATGTCACACTAGCAAAAGAAAAATACTCTATCTTGAACAGGAAAAAAGCAGTTAGCATAAAAGATCATCACATGCGACCAAAGCAAACAAATGCATTTTAGAACCCGTAGCCTGTGCTCAGACATCTGAGAGAACTTCTAATTTAAATTGATCTAGCACATGCATTGGTGTCCCTTCCTCACCGCCTCTTGTCCTAGAGAAGCAACACTGACTCTCCAGCATCAGCCAAACAATGTCCAGCCCTGGTCAGTGCTGTGAGATGCACAAAAGGTACAAGACACAGCTCTGGACCTCCAGTGCTGAGGAAAGAATGCCACAGCAGAAAAAAGAAAACACCGGATAATGGTAAATTGTGTAATGCAGACCACAAGGACTGCTGGAGAATTATAACTACATGTGCTGTAGTCTGCCAGGGAACAAAGAGAGCATTAACTTCTAACCTGATTCCCACCTCTCTGCTCCATCAATCTTACACACCACCGCCAGATCCACCATCTCAGAATGCAGTTCCCATCACGTTACTCTTTAGCTCAAAAACTCAAGTCACTCCACAACCACTTGTTCATTTGAAAATCTTTACCCTGAGATAACACCAGCCTCCAGGCGGCCTTACCAGCATCCTCCTGCTGTTCTCCCCATTCAAGTGCCCCAGGGTCAAGGCAGGCAAAGTAAATGATGCACAGCAACCTGCTGTAAAACTACAGCACACATTTATAGACTGGACAGGACACACCTAAGGCATTCGGATTAGAACTGGGAAAAAAAAATCTTGTGCTGATCAAAGTACACCTGTGATCCACAGTCAACCCGCTAAGATGCCACACTGCAACCCAGGGAGGGCATAGTGAGTCCTTTACCCTGAATATTGCTTTTCTTTCCCTTCATTATTCCTTGCTTTTTCCCTTGGCCCTGAATACACATAAATTGACATTTCCCCTCCAAGGCTAATCTTAAATCTCTTTCCTCTAAGAAGACTCTCAAATCTCCTCAAACCCTATGTAATCTAGCCAGGCATGGCATTGCATGCCTGTAATTCCAGCTACTCAGGAGGCTGAGGTGGGAGGATTGCTTAAGCCCAGGAGTTCGAGGTTAGCCTGGGCAACACAGTGAGACCCCATCTTTGAAAAGCAGAAAAATCATATGGAATCCGTTTTTTCAAGTTTCATAGCTATGACATTTACATAATTTATTTTTAAAATAATGTTTTATGCAGTTAAACTATGTTGTTTACTAAGCATAAACAAAGTTCCTTGAGATCAGAGATATTCTTGTGCACCTCTGGGTACATTGTGTTAAGCTTAGTAGGTGCTCAATACATTTTTGATAAAGTGAATTGAAATTACCACATAAGAGAATACTTTTTTACAGTACTTCTCAAGATACTTACAATAGATGTGAGGGAAAATATGACATGCATATGAAATTATTTTTTAAGTTAGTCACATGACAATTAAAGAAATGCCAAGACAGTATGGAAGTGCTATGTGGGTGGTACCAGTAGTAAGTGATATGAGCTTCAGAGGAATGTGAGACCACTGAGAACTGGGCTGGACAGGGAAGGCTTTGGGTGGGAAGGTGGGATCTGACCTAGGTGTTGAAGGCTACGTAGACTTTGGATATACAGGATGGCAGAGGAGGCATTTCAAGAAAGAAAGTTCTAATGTATGATTTTGAGGCTCACTTGCCTCTCTCGGTAAAGGTTCTCTCATCTGCGTGATGGAAATATCTAATTGGATGACCTCTAAAAACCAATGTCAACGATGTGAGTAAAGGCATAGTCCATGGTGTGTTTGGAAACACTGTCACAGAAGTAAAGAACTTGGGCATAGATGTCAGATAGAACTGAACTCCATTCCTGGTACTGCCACTTTCCACACATACAGCCTTGGAAAAGTTGTATAACTTATTTATGCCTCAGTTGTGTTCATCTATAAAATGGGAATAATATTAATAATGCATACTATATTGGGTTATCAGAGGACTAAATGAGATAATGGGTCAAAGTACCTAGAACAGAGTAAATGCCTGGTAATATGTAGCTAGTGTTTATATTATAAGAAAGGTGTCTATTTGGGAATATATAAGAATACTCAGACTTTTCCTGTTTTCCCAGAATGGAGACCAGAACTTAAAGCTAATGACCAACAGCTGACAATAGCACATTCTGAACATTCTTGGAAGATCAGATGCCCCTTAAAGGCTTTTTAGAGGTAACTAAGCCATCTCATCTGTCTTGCAACCATCACCCCATCACAAGTCTCCCATCCAGTCCACACAAGCAGAGAGAGGATGGTGCAATGGCAGTGAGAGGAGACGAGGATCATAAGAAAGGTCAGAAATGTAAGTCATCTGCCAGGGCAAGAATTCTGGGCCTTTTTCTTCCTCTCCTCGCTGTGGAAGAGGGGAGGTGGTGCTCAGCACTCTCACCCAAAGCCAAGTGAGGGGGCCTGCAAGAGAATTACTCAGCTCGTAGGGGTGACTGCTATCTCATCCCATGACTGGAAGTATGTTTGTGTAGACCACTAGATGATTCGCCTCCTGAACCTCTTTGAGCTGAGGAAAAGGACAAACAGAGGGGGTGGGGAGAGGAAGGGACTCACCATTTGACATGGTGAAGCTGCTCCATGAGTTTCCTGTGGGTGAGATGGACATGATGGGAGAACAGCCAAGGTGAGGCATCTTGCGGGCAGCAAGGGAGGGATACTCCAGCCAGCAGCAAGAAGTCATGGGGGTGCTATGTGGTCAGGAATGAGAGAGTGGAAAGAGGTAGGTACAGAATGGATCTTCTGCAAGAACCCCAGCCTCCATAGGGAAACTCACAACTCTCCTTCCCCAGAAGCAACACTTGAAGGCCTAAAACTCAGAAGGCATTGGCAGGAAATTCATGTTAGAGAAGCAGAAACAACCCCAGACAGAGGACTACAACAATGGCCACCAAAGACAAATAGACCTGCCCCTATTCCTTTTCCTCCTTCTTAACACACCAAAGGATCTAGAACCAGGGAAGGCAACAGCGGCATTATCCTATCATCCCAAAGGTCTCCTAGGACATGGATGGAGCCTGAGAGCGGGAGGAGATAAAATTCTAAAATTGCACTGGATGTTCTAAGAACTAGAGCAACCAAAAAGCCAAAAAGCCATGGAAACTGGTGAAGTTGCCACTTAAAGATCTTAGCTTTCCGAGGCAAGTTGTTGGAGAAAAGAACACATTTTATGTGTGTGACCCCAACGCAGTCAATTGTAGGTTAGTCATGCTGGAGGAATAATGAGAGCTGATATTGGAAAGATAAACTGAGTCCAGGTTATGAGCATCTTGAATTATTAGCACTTGAAATTTATGTTGAAAGTAATGGGGAACATTGCAGCTTTGGAGCCAGGTCAGTACAGACCTCCAGGAGGATTAACTGAGCTGTACTGTGTAGGGGAGACTGGAAGATGCAGAGCCTAGAGGCACAGAGACTGGAGAGGAAGTTGTCACAATAATTTTGATGACTCATAGTCACTGGAGCCTACACCAGAATGATGACTGTGGAAAGGAAATCTAAGGGACAGACAGTAGTGGTATTTTATGTGCAGAGTTTAAAGGTTTTGACAGCCATCTAAATCTAGGGAGTAAGAATAAAGGATAACTCTAACTTGATTTGAAGTTCTTAACCCTGGATCATGATTACCATTGGCCACTCCTCCCTCACTCTTCCAACCCCTTTACTGGAAGGGAAAAAATCTATGAATGGTGGTCATTTTAAGAGAAATGTGAGAGACTGGTATGGCTAGAGTCACTTCTCCCTTCTAACTCATTGAAAACTTCTCCACCCCCTATCCAACATCTTCCTCTCAAAGATGCTATCCCTACCACTACTAGTTCCCGTGTTCTCTGAAAATGCAGCTGGTATATTCGGGCGGAGCTTACTGAAGGTGAGACAAAGGAGGTGGGGAGGAAACATGGCTTCCTGAGAGATTTGGCTGTGGATCCGGAAACAAGGACAGTGAGCCAGATTTCCCGAATCTTAGATCAGAGGTCATTGCAACGCATCACAGGAGTTGCTCTCTATACGTTCTAGGGGTGGAACGTTTTTGGCTTCATCAATTCCATAAACACACTGCAGGAACATCCCCAATGACACCAGCTGCAGAAACCAGCAGCAGAGGAAGTTTTTCTTCTACAACTTTAATTTTTTTTGAGGGGGGAGTGTATAATTACAGGTTGAAGAGTTAAAACACAAGGAACCACCTTTGTAACAGCCACTGTAATTCTTTCCATTGGTATCAGCCTTGATGTTGGAGTAGGCCATTCCAAGTACTTTCTTCAGTCAAGATGCTAGGGGACCATGAAGAAACCACAAGAAATCAATATTTCCAATTTCTGGAATTCGCCATTTCAGACCTTAACCAAGGCTGCAGGCTCAGGCCTAGAGATTCTCAGAAACTTCTGCCACCCCCCTCCCATTCCATTCATGCATTCCTTTATTCAAAATATGCTGATTAAAGGGCTACTCTATGCCAGTCACTGTGCTCTCAACTGCAATATAGCAATAAACAAATAGACCTGCTCTCAAGTTGCCCACAGCCTTGTAAAGACAACATTAAAGACATGAATGGAGAATGTTATGTCTCATATAAATAAGCAGGGTCTGCTGTGGAAGTGATCAGCCAGCCTATACTTGGAGAGTCAGAGAGTGCTTCTCAGAATTCAGGCATAAACTGAACTCAGGAGGAGGAGGAGTCAGCCAGGCGGAATCGAGAAGTGATAGAATATTCCAGGCACATGCAAAAGGCCCAAGGCAAGAATAAACATAAACACGAGCAGGGCCTGAGCATGGAAGGTAAATTATTAATAGCATCTCTGGAGCCTAGAGTATGGGGGGACAGAGAGGGGGTTGGCAGAGGAAGAGGGGTAAAAATAGGTTGAAAAGACATTTAAGACTCATCTCATAAATGATCATAAATGACCATTTTTGTAAATGAAGGTCTTTGTAAAGGAATTTGAGAAGAAATCAAGGGCAACACACAACAATCTCATTTATTTGGTGAGGGCAGGTAATTTTGGAGGCTAAATGAGAATGAACTAGAATTAGAGTAGAACATGATTGACAGCTGCGAATGCAGTTAGGGGCATGAGGACAGCTTGTGGTAGTCAGGCTGGGGAGAAAGGAGGAGACTCCCACACTACCATCGAGAGCCGTGTGCAGGTCTTGCTCTTGATCATATGTGTGGAGCGAGGAAAGGGGTGGAGCCATCCCGGCGTAGAGGTATGGTCTATTGGTCTATGGCAGGGCTCCAGTTCTCCCAGTTAATCGCTTTGTGACCTTGGACAAATTTCTCAAACCTCTGTCCTTTGGTTTTCTCATTTGTAAGATGGAAATAGGGATAAGACCCACCTTATAGAGCGGTTGTGAAGATTAAATGTGATAAAGTACATAAAGTGCTGAACTATTGCCTGGCACATATTAGATATTTGTAGTAGTTAGGATATAGTCTCATTTGCTGTAACAGAAACCCCTAAAATATAGTGTCTTAAATAAGACAGAAGTGTATTTTTCTTATACCCAGGTGTAAGCAGTCCTAGGAAGGTAAGCTGGATGGCCAAGGACCGCTCTATCTTGTTGCTATGTCGTCACTGGGATGATGCATTCATCCACATGGCCCAGGACAGCTCCATTCCAGCCAGCGGAAAAAAGAAGAAGAGAAGTGAAAAGGAATAGCATGTTCAGCTAAAATTCAAGAGTTGTATCCTTTATTATAGAAAAGAAGAGAATGCATATCAGGTGATAATTAGCCACTAGCAATATTTATTATAATATACCTTAATGTTATATAAAGATAGAAATTGACTCCTCCTAGGAGAGGAGAAAAGTAGAAAAAAATGCACTTCTGTTGGGTGAGACTTGGTGAACTTAAAATGTAAACAGTTTTAAACTTAAAACTTTTCTAATTTTATTGAAGGAGGATTGAGACAAAACTATAAGGATAAATCCTTTGGGTTCCTCAACAAAGGATTTATCTTCATGTAAAATGCATATTGTGAGAATTAATGAAAGTATTTGGAACAAAGCTACAGGAACCCACCCCCAAATATTATTAAGTAACTGTTTTCAAGGAGAGGAAATGTATATATCCTGATATTGAAAGAAAAATGATTAAGCTCACAAGGGAATTTCTATGGATTCGCTTTTTTATTGACATGACATCATGGAGGGAAATTTACTGATTTCCTTCTACTCATGAAATGTCCCCAAAAGAAAACGCAATCATGGATATTTACTCCAGTGTATGAACACTTGCTATTAGGCACTTGCTATTAGGCAGCTCGTGAGATATCTGTTCTCTCATCCTAGACTCACAGCCTTGAAGCAAGTGGCACTGGCCACTTCACGATTGCAACGGTTTGCTGCCTCCGTGTGGCAGTCAACGTCACTGCAGGTCATCCTCGGCCCTAAACTTCATCTGGTGGACTATCGGTTTGCTTTCTGTCTTTAAGACTATTCTTGTTTTTAAATATGGCCCTTAGTGAGGTCTCTCTATAAAACCTCCAATAACATCTGCACACACCTGAATAATGGAATCTCTGGCTTAGAATTTAACTTCTCTGGCATTCCTCCAGACCACAGGGGTCATTTTGACTTCTTTAAGGATTGACCGAAAGCAAAATTAACAATTCTAACTGCCTGTGGCTTAAACAAGAAGAGATATATGACTTTTTGCAGACAGGGCACTTTCAGAAGCCGGAATGTGTATATGAAGCAGAGATAAGGCCCCGGCTGCAGGAGGCTGCACAGGCTGCCAGCTCTCCCCAGGCACTTCCTCATCTGGGCCCTGTGGCACCGTCAACACAAGGCCAGCATTCAGCTCCAGATGCAGAAAAGATATACCAGAGGCTGATCCTTGGATGGATTATTTCACCTACTTTTATTATAAAGAACCATAGACTACCATTCCAAAAGGCTCCTGGCTGCATTTTGTTATTGTTGTTGATTAGTCTAAGAATGTACTACAATTGCCCCTCCGGTTGCTCTGAGGCAGGGTATGTTGCAATGTCCTCGCCTCCTCCCTGCCTGCCTGCAAATCCAGTCATGCTGTCAATGGAGACTTCTGGGGATTAGGGAGCAGCACCTTGGCCATTTCTATCCATAGTTTAATATGATACAGCATTGTAATATAACCTTGAACAAGGAGGCCCAGAGCAAACCTTAGCAAAATAATGCAAAGGTTGTTATTTTACGGGAAATAGGATCCAAATCACATTAATAGGCAGGAAGAAAATCAATCCTGACAGTGTCAGAGTGTGTTGACTTTTGGACACTTAAGAAAAAATACAGCCACCATCCACAGGACCAGAGTTTTCCCCTGTCCTACCCGATCCCTGTCAATTACTCAGAACTTTCTCACCACAAAGTCTTTTCCAGAAGAGAAAGACATTGACTTTCAGTGGATGCCCTGAGGCTTCAGAATTAGTAAGTACTTCAGTACTTTTCAGTACTTTCTACTGGGAAATGTTGTTTCTCTATGAAGTATGATTTCTGTTAATTGCTGATAAAACACTGCTTTTAAATGAAGCATATTACCTTCGATTTCCAAGTTACTAAGGGTGTTCCTCAGAAATGAATGCTGAACTTCGTCAAATGGTCTTTTTAGCATCTATCATATACTTGCTCTCTTTAATTATTGATGTAGTGAATTACCTCAAGATAGTTCCAAATGTTGAGCCATCTTTACATTTCTAAAATATGGTGTGCTGTTGTTTTCATATTCTACTATTAATAGATTTTGTAAGATAGCTGTTTTTAGTATTTTGGTTCCTATGTTCACATGTGGGATAAGTCTGTTAATTTCTTTTTTTTGTCGCTATTCTTCAACACTTTGGGAACTACCACCACTTTCATAGAATGAATTACTAATTTGTATGAATTGAATTAATTGCTAATAGCTAATTTATCTATATTTTGCAATAGCTTAAATGTCTCAAATTTTTTGTGACTTAAAGATTGGGTTGGATTTGCTGCCCAAATATTTGGATCTGCTGCCTATGGGTCAGCGGTGAGGTGGAGGACAGAACTCTTTGAATGTGTTTCCTTAGATTTTCCAACTATCCTTGAATCCAAATTGCTAAGTTTTTTTTAGGAAAGTTACTTATTTTATCTATATTTTCAAATGCATAGTTAGTATTCATTTAAAATGGTTAAATCTCTTCATTATCTGAGTAAATATCTCCTTATTACTGATGCTGACTATTGTATTGTCTGTATGATCTTTTCAAAGAAATAGCTCTAAAGACAATATTTTTTGTTTTCCATTTCATTAATGTCTACTTTCATCTTCATTATTTCTTTATTCTTATTTCTTTAGCATTGTAATTTATCTGCCATATGGAGTGGAATGTATAACATAAATTTTGAATTTTTTTCTTTCAAAAAAGAACATAAAGTTTTAATATTTTGCCTTCACTGCCAATTATAAGTATTAATTTATTGTTATGTGATATAATCACACATAAATAACTTCTGAGTCCTGAAGAATAACAGCTGAATATTTTTTTTACTATCCCTATCTACTGCATAGTTTTTACTTGCCTCTATAACCTGAGTTATTGGAAAAAATTATTTTTTGTCATTATTTTACTGTAGTCCTTCAATTTATTTTATTTTTACTATCTTTTAGTTATTGATTTCTTGCATTGTAGGTTCAGAATTTCTACTTTGGGGGATTTATTCACATTTCTCTTTTGGCCTAATTTGTAATCAATTTTTTGTGTGTGAATGTTTCATAGTCAATTTAATTTTAAGTGGAGCCAAGTTTTAGCAAAATTCTACATTTACAACTCAAAAGAAAATAAATAAATAGAAATATGATTTTGGATATACATTTTCAAAGCTATTACTCAAAATACTAAGATTCAAAATAGATTTTAATTGATCCTTAAATTATAGAGTATTGAGAGAGTTCGGTAACTTTCAATACTTAAACCTTCAGCATTCATCCACTTTCCTACGTAGTCACCATTATGGGATAAATTGTACCCCCTCAAATTTATATGTGGAAGTCTCAACCCCCAATACATCAGAATATAACCCTATTTGGAGATAAGGTCTTTAAAGAAGTAATTAAGTTAAAATGAGGCCTTTGGGGTGGAGCCCCAATTTTATATAACCGATGTCCTTATAAGAGGGGAGACGCCAGGGGCACATGTACACCCACGCACAGAAAAAAGGCCATGGAAGACACAGTGGGAAGGCAGACATCTGCAAGCCAAGGAGAGAGGCCTCAGGAGAAAACAAACCTGCTGAAGCCTTGATCTTGGATTTCCAGCCTCCAGAGCTGTGAGAAAATAAGTTTCTATTGTTTAAGCCACCCCGTCTGTGGTATTTTGTTATGGTAGCCCTAATGGACAAATGTGGTCGCCCATGGGCCAAAGTCCCCACCACCACACCTTTGTGACTGAGGCCAAGTTCATTTGCTGTTCGTCAGTCACACCTGCACTGTTGATGTTCTTAAGCTAAAGAAATATTTATCAGTGCTCAAGTCTCCATCAAAAGTAGAAAAACAAAAGACGGTCCAAGTTAGATCACTTTATTCATTTATGGAACTTGTCTGTTCCCAGTGGACATATAACTCATTCCTTTAATTTGCTCATGCTTTTATCTCTGGCTAAAGTTTACTACACCAAGCCAAGTAAACTGAGATCAGTAGCTCGTCCAAGGCTAAGGATTCGGGTCCTCTGACTCCCACTTAATGCCTTGTCCTATTCACCACAATATTCATCATTTAGACTCACAGATTTGTCTAGAAAATTTATTTTTCTGTATCCCAACAAACAGAATTGCATGAGAGTCAAACAACTGCCTTTCAAGTTTTTGTGAAATGAATATTTCTGAAGCCCTTCATAAGGTCTGATGCTTTTTTATCCCGAAGAAATAAGGGTTACTTTATTATAAATAATACAATCTAGGAAGAGAGTATTTCTTTAGGGACATCTATAGCTACGATTCTGCAAACATTATTGGTTTCTACAGGTCAGTCCTCTTCTGATGAAAAAAGAGAAAAAAAAAATTCTGAGGTCTGAAATATCTAAGGATATAGCCAAGGCAGAGAGAATAATGAAAGTTTAAAATGGAAATTCACTTGCTACAGGAATTGCTTGGGGCCTGTATTACCTTTAATATTCCTTTGACTGAAAGCCATTATATAATTATGCAATAAGCCTTTGCACTATAAATCAATGATACTCATCTTAAGTAGCTTTCTTTTGAAGAGTTTAAGAGAAGAATGAAATTGAGAAAGAGTGAGAAGATGAAAAAGCATTAGTTGATATTTCCTGTTTAAAACGACTTTTATTGGCCAGGCGCAGTGGCTCATGCCTGTAATCCTAGTACTCTGGGAGGCCAAGGCAGGAGGATTGCTTGAGCTCAGGAGTTTGAGACCAGCCTGAGCAAGAGCGAGACCCCGTCTCTACTAAAAATAGAAAGAAATTAGCCAAACAACTAAAAACAGAAAAAATTAGCCAGGCATGTTGGTGCATGCCTATAGTCCCAGCTACCAGGGAGGCTGAGGCAGGAGGCTCACTTGAGCCCAGGAGTTGGAGGTTGCTATGAGCTAGGCTGATGCCACGGCACTCTAGCCCAAGCAAGAGAGTGAGACTCTGTCTCAAAATAAATAAATAAATAAATAAAAACCAGAAAACTTTTATTATTTTTTCCTTCTTCTAGATTCATTAAAGATAATGCAGATAAGCAAAGAGGAAGAAAATAATCGCCTATAATCTTACCATCTCCAATAATAACCAATATTGTTAATTCAATGTACATACTTTCCATTTTCCATAAACTTAAATATTATTTTAAAATGAAATTCTGTTTGAATTAGTGTCTTGGATTGGGTTCCCTTGGAAGAAGACCTTGAGGCAAGGATTCAAGTGCTAGTGGTTTATTTGGGTGATGATATCAGGAAACAGATAACAAAGTGGAAAGTAAGATGTGGATGGGAAAGCAGCCAAAAAAGGGAAATTACCACTGTGGGTTCCTAAAATGATCCCAACGAGAAACTCTGGAAGCCAGTATGGAACATGGACCTCAAAGCTATCTCAACAAAGTGGTGAGTAACCTGCAGTGTTTATACAAAAACTCTATCAGTCGCTGAATGGATGCTCATCCAGGGGCATAATTCTTTAGCACATCTGGCCTGCTAAGCACATGGGCAAAGAAAACTTAGAGAAAGAGAAGTTTATGCTGGCAGTTAGAAGTACAGCAAGCACACGCTGAAATACTAAGGGTGAAGATATATAGGTGTGGCACGCATAGCATCTATCTCAATTGGAATGTTGTTTGGTTACCTGCTTTATTCATTTATTATACCTCAAATCTTTTACATGATATTAAATGCTGAGTATGATATTAATTGCCACTCCTTTGTGTTGCATACTACTGTACTGAATGGCTACATCAATCTCTGATTGTTGACATTTGGGGTTTTCATTGATTTTCATTATAATATACAAATTGTGATAAGCACTCTTGTATTAAAATATTTTGTGTATGTATAACAATATCATTATGATAAGCAGCTAGCATTTGAATTACTGCACCAAAGGATATGTAAAATTTTACAGCTTTTGATTTGCATTGCAAAGTTGCTCTCTAGAAAGATTGTACTGATTTACACAATTAGCAATGTGTGACATTTCTGTTGTTTCTTGCCTGATATTGAGCTGAACGGGCAGAGCCACCCTGCATAGCCTTAGGGGTGACACTGAGGCCCCAGAAGGCCTGGAAGGCAGAGCATCAAACCCAAGAGTATTCTCTTGAGCATGAAGATCTAATGGAATTTGCCTTGCTAGGCTTTAGACTTGTGTAGGGACCATCAACCCTTTCTTCCTTCCTATTTCTCCCGTTTGCAATGGGAATGTCTATGCTAGGCCTGTCCACCATTGTATTTTGGAAGCACATAATTTGGTTTTATAGGTTCACAGCCGGAGAGGAATTTTACCTCCAGATGAATCATATCCCCAGTCTTGCCCACATCTGATTTAGATGATATTTATGAGATTCCGAACTTCAAACTGTAGAGATACTGGAATGAGTTAAATTTGGGGGGCTTTTGGGATAGAATGAATGTATTTCACATGCAAGAAGGACATGGATTTGGGGGTGGGACTCAGGGCAGAACACTATGGACTGGATAGTGTCTCCCTAAATTTATATATTGAATCTCTATCCCCCAAAGTGATGTTATGTGCAGATGGGGTCTTTGGGAGATTATTAGGTTTAAGATGAGGTCATGAGGGCCCCCAAGATAGCAGACAGTTTGCCCTTTCTCTCTATCATGTGAGGACACAGCAAGAAGGTGGCCATCTGCAAGCCAAGAAGAGAGCTCTCACCAGAACCTGACCATGCAGTCACCTTGATCTTGGACTTCTAGCATCCATAACTGTGAGAAATAAATTTCTGTTGCTTAAGCCACCCAGTCTATAGTATTATATTTTATTATGGCAGCCCAAGAAGACTAATTCATCTGGTGTAATTACACATTTGAAATTTGATGCCTCCTAATGGTGCATTGGGTGGCACAAATATACCAGACGAAGACTAAGTTGAAGAACAATATAGCAGAAATGATGAGAATATGGGGAAGTAGTATGGGTAAACCTTGACTAATGCAAAACAAGAAATAAGTGAGCAGTAAGCAGATATATTTCTCCCTTTTAACACTCTTCCATGGACCAGTCTAAAGTTTGATTCCTCTTTACGATCTTTCTGGAGAAGTAAAGAACACCGAGCAAACATGCCCACTGAGCAACCTGCTAGGTCTGTTTCCAGCTCATCCTGTTTCATGTCTTTCTTTGCTTGACTCCTCTTTTTTCCTCTTTCTTAGAACACATGTGTTTGCACTTCTTTAGGCAGCAACACTTTAATCGTTGCCTCATGCTCTGCTTTCTAGAGGGTTTCTGCTGAGAAACATGTTTTTCATAAAGATATATATTGCTCCTCGATCTTTTGGCTAAGATCAGTGTGAAAAATACAACATGTTTTTATTGTGATAGAAAAAAATGCAACGAACTTACAAAAAGCAAAAATAACATATGCAAAAATTATCAAGTTGGGTCATTTTACATTTGAGATATCTATTTAGATACTCTTATCTTTTAGAAAGCAACTGCTGAAGTTTTCAATTACATCCTTGTATAAAAAGCATGGGCTGAATGACAAAATGTACTTAATTGGATTTCTGGCTTTTAGACAACTATCCTCAAATAATATAAATTAATGACAAAGTATAAACTTGATGGGAGGTCTCAAACACAGAGTCCTTGAACAAATTCATTTTAATGTTTACCATGGACATAGATTTATTTTTAAAAAATAAACTGAATAGGCAAACAGAAGAATGTAGAGAAATATTTAATATATGATATAAATAAAATTAAGATTCAGAATGATCTCATTCTATAATGTGAAGTACCTCTAACTTGCAGTAAATGGTGAAATGTATTGACAATGTTAATTTTATCAAAGATAAATCTGAAGCCCCATATTTTAGTTCAGAAATTCAAATGTACAAGACTTAAATAAAAAGAACCTATTTCAGCTGCAAAGATTAAATCTAGAATCACAAAATTTAAACATCTTTTAGCTGATCACAAAATTTATGTGAACATCTTCTTTAAGAACATGTATTAATAGAAATATGTCCAGATGACCCAAAAGGAATTGTCTATCATGCTTAATTTTGTGAAACTTTTTTCAAGAATGTTTGTCCATCTCTGAGAGACAATGTAAATTATAAGATGATTTAAATAATCAACATATTCCTAAAAATTAAATCTAAAAGATTAAAGATCTGAAAAACATGTCATATGAAGTGAATGGTTGAAAGGACTAGGAATGTTTACCCTAGAGAAGCAAAGACTCCTGGGAGATTTTACAGCCATCTTCAAATAGTTGAAGGACTATTATTAGAAAATGATGTAGACTTGCAGATTTCAAGTCATTCTAAGAGAAATTTCAAATGATGATGGCCAAAAATGGAATGAGAAATCCTATGTGACAATGACTTCCCCATGACTGGAAGTATCTAAACAGAGGTTTATGACCATCTAATTCATATGTCGTTACTCTGCATTGTGGCTGGGATGGTAGAACAATGACCTCTATGCCTCCCTTCAATATTAAGTTACCTGCCTGAGAATACTCAAAACATCCTTCTTTAACTTTGAAATTTTGAAGATTTAGGGTCATATAAACAAGCAATAAAATATTATTTAAAAACACACCATCATGTGAATCTCACCTCAGTAAATTATTATTTTAAGAACAAAAAAATCCACACACATATTCAAAGCTTAAGACAACTGCAGTGATAACTATCCTATGTAATTGAACAAAATGCATTCTTATTTTAAATGCCATTGGCAGCAAGGAAGCATTACCATCCAGGAAGATGCACTGTGCTGACAGAACTAGCAGAACAGAAATTCGACTCAGGTAGAGAAAAATATGTCTGAATTCCTGATCAAAGCTGGGACTATCACAGCCAGGGTGGGGATTCCAAGGGGCAAGAGGGCAGCACAGGGATTTCTCACCCTAAAGCAGCAGAAATGACAAAAGCAAGGGAGTTTGCACAGCCCAAAACCTTTGTAGAAAACGAGGGTCCCCAAAGCCAGGAGAGGCATCAGAAGGACAAAGCAATGGAAAGACAACACAGACAGGTGTCAGAAATGAGATGTGGAGCCAAGAATCTGGCCAGGGAGATAAACGCAGGGTCTGGGTAACAGCCTAGAACTGTGTTCCCAAGATACCCATTTAAATGAAGTTTTCTGAATGAGAGGTTGGAAGTTCATAGCATGAAAAATGAAATATCAATATGAGTGTGTGTGTATGTGTGTATTTGTTTTATAAACTGTTTTTAGCAAATAATCCCTTAGTATAAGGTTATAACCTTCCTTTATTCTTCTTTTTTGTATTTAATATCTTCTCTTTTATGAAATAATGATAATTGTAAATAATTTTGTTTTGTTTAATGTTTTCATTGGTGATAAGAAATACTAACAAACCCCGCCATTCGTTTTTCTTATAATTTCACTAGTCTGTGAAGTTTAAAAATCTGGAAACGATTGGCCCTGAACATCCACATGTGTTTACGATTTGCTTTTGTGAGGCAGTCAGGATGATATGTTAAGTTTGTACTAAGAAAAAATTGAAAAGAATCAATTCATCTAGTAAATGTAGTATCAATAACTGTACAAATTATTTCCATCCTACAAACAAATTTATTAATGTTTAAATATTCCAAATTTTAAAATTAACATCAAAATATTATAAAGATTGCATAGGGTTCTTTTTTGTTTCATTTTGTTTTACTGTTGCTTATTAACTGCTTTGACAAATGCCAATTGTCTAGCTTGATTGTTCTGTAAGTAACATGTTCATTTACAAACTGCAAATAAGGAAAAAAGAAAAGGGATCAAAGGTAAAAATTTTCAATATTTAAATTTAGCACACTTCAAATATTAAACACCATCCTCATAAATATTTTTAAGTGCATATAAGAACTCTTAATATTTCAACCTCAAATAAAATATGTTTATGGAATAAAATGATAGTTTGAATCATGTGACTGTGAGTCCTACCAGGTACTTATTCCAACTAATATATCAATTTTTTTGAGAATTACAATATATCATGAGTATTAACTATATGCACATTTATACTTGTAAAATTTAGGAGGCAGCGTGTTAGCTATTAGACCACAGAAAAATATATTTCTTTTCTTTTTTTTTTTTTTTTTTTGAGACAGTGTCTCACTCTGTTGCCCTGGCTAGAGTGCCCTGGTGTCAGCCTAGCTCACAGCAACCTCCAACTCCTGGGCTCAAGCAATCCTACTGTCTCAGCCTCCCGAGTAGCTGGGACTACAGGCATACACCACCATGCCCGGCTAATTTTATATATGTATATTTTTAGTTGTCCAGCTAATTTCTTTCTAGTTTTTTAGTAGAGATGGGGTCTCGCTCTTGCTCAAGCTGGTCTCGAACTCCTGAGCTCAAACGATCTGCCCGCCTCGGCCTCCCAGAGTGCTAGGATTACAGGCGTTAGCCACCACGCCCAGCCAATATATTTCTTTTCTGAGCCTGTTTCCAAATCCCATTGTGAGGAAAAAATGAGAAAATGAATGATATACATAAGTTTTTTTATCAATGAAAATTATATCCGTCATGTCACAATACTAAAATGAAATCAAGCATAATTTAATATATTCCTAAGTAAATGATTCAAAATACATATCAAAATCTTAGAGTGTTTTATATTACCTTCAGTTCTCACTGTGTAATTATGCTATAAAATAGTTTCAATTGATAGAATGCTAGATAATATATTGCCTACCCTTGTTTCTATTAGCCACCACTATTATAGATGTACATATCAAAAATAAACATGATATATGACATTCATATAGAGTATAAAATTACCATTTCTGCAAGAGCTAAATTAGAAGCCTTAAAATAATTTGTGTCATTTTCTTATACTAACATGTTCCAAATTAAGAAAGCAGCATGTTAAGCGTAAATCTTAATGTATGAACTGCCTTTGGGAATGAAATAAATTCTGGGTGACTAAGTTGTTTTAAAAATAACTTTGCATTCATTACTTTTAAGTAATATTGAAGAAAACCTTAACACCAGCTCACCCTTAGACTTTCAGTCTTATGAATGCAAGTGTCAACAAAAAAGTTAGTTTCTCACATAACATTTATATTAAGTCATTTCATCTTTAGATAATTTTCCTACTAATCCTCTGCCAAAATTTGAGAAAGAAATGTAATCTTTTCTCTGCATAATTTTCCCCCAGCAGACTACCATTGCCAGCAGCAGTAGGTTAATAATAGATGCTCAGCCACTCTTAGAATATTATTGGTATAAGCAGCGCAGAGCCTGGGGTTAGCACAGAGGTTACTTAGGGTCATTCTGCTCAATAGGTCTACAGTAATATTTTGTTAAATAACTATTCCTTGGAGTTTGAAAAATTTAATGTCTTTCCTAAGATTTCTGAGAATTCCCAGGACTTTACATTCCCAAATCTGACTCTGAGCTGCTGATCCCAATGTTAGCTCAGTTTAGGGTTGCATTTCCATCTCATGCATGCTAGTTCTGTCCTGCCTGTGCCAATGCAGACGTAGAAACTAACTCTCTTCCTTAATTTTTACAAAATTCCCTCATTTATTTTTGTGTCTAACAAACTCTAGTAAAGATTTGAGATATTAGAAATATTTATTTTAATAAATATTTCTATTTATGAGGGGGAAAATCAGAGAAACACAAACAACTTAAAATTTAATATTAGGCATTTTTCTTTCTCAAATACCTCCTTATTCCTTATTCTCCTCCTCTTCTCCTTCCTTTTCCGCCTTCTATTACTAATTTTTTTTTTTTAGAAATCTAAAACCTAAGCTCCAGCCTCCCACCATGCTATTTTATCCCCTCTTCTAGCTTCCTCTTCTCCTCATCTATGCTATGCCCCATCTTGTTTGCACCTCAAGGTAGTAAAATATAAATTGGTCACATTTCTACACTCAAGTATCCGTAGGCAAGGATAGTGGCTCTGCCTCGGTCTCTCCAGGGCGACTATTCTCAACCCTGAGCCCTACAGTTAGGCTCCACCCTATGAGACTTGACTCCTTGGAAGCCAGAGTATGTACTCACGGTCACTGAGCTTTGCGCTCCTGCTCAGAAGTTCTGAGATGTCCCCGACTCTCCCTCATAGTCTGAATATTATTCAACACTTTCATATAACTAAAGGCTCTTCCTAAAGAACCTTAGAATTACTAAATGACTTACCTTCCTATAAATATTATTTCTGAAAATAAATTGAATTAGGATGTAAGGAATATGAAGTATCTCTTCTATATAGTACAATCTGGACGATTTTTTTAAATTTGCCATTCAGTAAAACTACCAAAAAATGTTTTAAAGTAAATAGATATTCCCGTATTAATACATGAATATTCTCAGCTTTAGCTGTATGAGTAATCTAAAACACTATTTCATTTAATTTCTATACAATTCTACAAGGTAAATACTAAAACTCCCCCTTAATAAATGCGGAAAATAAGTAACTTGCTCAAATTCATAGATTGCTGAAATGTAAACCTAAGTTTGTGGCATCACTAATTTCGTGGACTCATTAGTTATGGTAAAAACTAAATAAAATTCATGCAAGCAAATAAAAAAAGAATCCACCATAAAAATTGAATTTGATTTACCAAATGAAAAGCAACACTAATCTCAGAGATTTATTATTTATGTGTTCCAAACCTTGTCACATTACACAATGCCATGTGAACGCAAAAATCTGATTAAATTTCAGGACAGTTGTTCCTCAGTTTACAGTGGGGTTAAGTCTCAAAGAGCCCATAGTAAATTGAAAATATTGTAAGTCAAAAATGCATTTAATATACCTAAGCTACCAAATGCCACAATTTAGTACTGGACTACCTTCAAGTACTCAGAACACTTACTTTATCCTATAGTTGGGCAAAACATCTAACAAAAAGCTTTTTTTATAATAAAGTGTTGAATGTCTCATGTAATTTATTGAATAGTATACTGAAAGTGAAAAACAGAATGGTCGTATGGGTACTCAAAGCATGGTTTCTACTGTGTACGGATAGCTTTTGCACCATCTTAAAGTCGAAAAATTGTAAGTTGAACCATCATTAGTCAGGGACATAAGGATAAGGGCATGAGGATTCTGCTCCAAAAGGAAAAGACGGTGCTGCATGCAAATGTCAGTTGGGTCTGCCCCAGTTCAACCATGTCTCATTAATGATACCTAAAAGCTCTCTCAATTCAGGACATTATGGGAAATAAAAAGATTCATTAATGGAACTGTACAACTTCACAGACTGAATTGCATGCCATTTACTGGCAGTTAAATTAAGCATAAATACATACAGCACACAATTAATAAATAGTTACAATTATATTGAGCTTTGCATCTCTAAACCAGTGCTTGGCATATAATAGGCATTCAATAAATTCTATGAATGACTAAAACCAACTCCATATCACAGGACATTGTGCTGGAGGCTGCAGGCAAAGTGGGAGGGCTGTGTCTGTCTTCTAGCTCTGCTCCACAGTCCCTTCTATTATGATTCTAGTTGTGAGGGTATACACTTTTTTCCTACTTGTGTGTCCCAGTTTTCCACATTGCTCTAAAATGAACATTCTGTTATCAGTTTTTATGTGATCAGTTCAGAGAGCTTTCTCTGAGATTGCTTAAAAGTCAGCCCCATACATTCAGATGCCCTGCTTCACACCTGGATTCGACCCTGTTGCATCCATTTCAGAATGATCTTGAGAAAGCAGAACATCAATGCGGTGACACATACTCTCTCCCTGAGCACACTCTAGCATGGCTTCTATCAGCTCAAGGCTGTGGCCCCCAGGATGATGATTCCAGGTCCGTCAACACACCTGCCTAAAGAAGCTCAATGCTGCTAACAGAATTTGCTGTTTGTGTCTGTGGCCATACCACCTTGAGCATGCCCAATCTTGTCTGATCTCAGAAGCTAAGCAGGGTCAGGCCTGGTTAGTACTTGGATGGGAGAATTCACTCTCTGTTTCAGGGGAGACCTGACTATAGGCTCCTGATCTCCCTTTTCTTAGAAGCCCCCCTTTCCACTTTAGAAAACTTGCAATTGTAAATTCTTTCTCTGTCCCTTTGAGATGTAATTTCTGTAACTTAGGAATGTCTTTCTCAAGGACCTGAGAGTCAACTCTTTAAAATGCAATTATCAAGAAAGATAAGGCTCATGTCTCCCAGTCTTTCTGTGGGAGTGTAGGAGCCTAACTTTGATAAGCGCCAATTAGCAAATGCAAGTGGCCTCATCACATTGACCAACCTTCCCTCCCCCAATGCCCTTCAGTACTTTTCCTCTAGCATACCCCAGCATTTAAAAAGCCTCCCACCTTTCATTTCAGCAGGACCGAATTTAGTTTATACTGAAGTATCTCTCCCCAGTTGCAGTAGCCCGAATAAAATCTGCCTCACTGCCTTTGACAAATATGTCTGGCTATGTTTCTCTTTGACAGTGTCCAAATTGCCTCGGTTCATAGATAACTTCACTTTTTACTTCACTAAGACAATTAAAATTATCAGTGGTGACCTCCCCTAGCTCTCCGATTCCCAACCAGCAAGCTTGTCCACAATGACACACACTTTGTGCCTTTCTTCCTCTGATTTCAGAGGTGGTGTCTCTCCTGCTCAAGGCCAACATTTACTTGTGCCCTGGTATTCACTTCTTTTCCCCTCACCCAGACCCTCCTATATCTATTCTCCCTTTTAAATGTCACATCTCCTTTAAATTGGCTTCTTCTTCTCCTTAGCCTATCAATATACTGAGGCTCTTCCATTCAGAAAAGATTTTAAACTCTCCCTGATTCTGTGGTCTACTTTGATTTCCACCTGATTTCTCTCCCCTTTTATTCATGATTCTTCGGTGAGTTATGTCCACTTTTCAGCTCCCACTTTTTAATATCCACCCATTTCTTACTCCACTGAAATAGAGCCTCTCAACAAATCTCACAGACTTGACTCACTAATTACTTTTTATTCTTCTTTGAGACAGAGTCTCACTCTGTCGCCCTGGGTAGAGCGCAGTGGCATCAGCCTAGCTCACTGCAACCTTAAACTCCTGGGCTCAAGGGATCCTCCTGCCTCAGCCTCCCAAGTAGCTGGGACTACAGGCACATGACACCACACCCAGCTAATTTTTCTATTTTTAGTAGAGACAGGGTCTTGCTCTTGCCCAGGCTGGTCTTGAACTCCTGAGCTCAAGCGATCCACCTGCCTTAGCCTTCCAGAGTGTTAGGATTACAGGTATGAGCCACCATGCCTGGCCCACACTAATTACT
The DNA here is from genome assembly GCA_004363605.1 of Indri indri. NCBI lineage: Eukaryota > Metazoa > Chordata > Mammalia > Primates > Indriidae > Indri > Indri indri. The sequence goes on along the minus strand of RJWJ010006743.1, from coordinate 4,208 downwards.
AGCGGCTTCCTAAATGCTGATCCTGAGGGAAACTTTTCAGTCCCTATCTCATCAGGTCTGTCTGCTGCATTGAAATGTACCAACCATTAACACATTCCTGACATATTTTCATTTACACACTCTGCCTTCATTTTCGGTTTCCTTCATGGACTCTTCTTTCTCCTCATACACAACGTATTATCGTCTTTAGGCTTCTAACCTTGGTCCCTTTCTCATACACTGGTCTCTCTGCTAACAATGTCACTAATCTCATGGATTCATGAAATTAGTGACACCTGTTGTAAAAAATAAATAAAGTACAAACAAAAAAGAGCCCATCCTGAAAAGTGAATTATATTTACTAAATAACTGACCCAATTCATTGTTCAGAAATAGAAATAGAAACATGGCCAAAAAAAAAAATATATATATATATATATGTATGTATACACACACACACACACACACACACACACACACACACAGAGTCACCTGAGAAACATCTAAAGAGCATGTGACATCAAAGGGAGAAATGGCTAACCCTTGACCATTCTAGATATGAGCAAAATTCCAGTTATTTAGCAAAGTGTTTAATTATAATTATATGTGTGTAAGTATATTGATGATTCTGGTATTCAGAATTTGTTCACTTTCAAGTAATAGAAACCCAGCTCAAATTGGCTTAAGCCATAAATTAGCTCCCATAATTTTAGTTAAATTAAGGAGCAGATGTCAGGCATTGCTGGATTTAAGTGGTCAAAGTGTGCAATCTCTCTCTCTAGGCTCCATTTCTCTGTCAACTTCATTTTCAGGCTTAATATCCCCAACTGCTAACAAAGATGTTTATCATCAACTCAGGCTCATATCCTACCACATAAGCACCCATACCTGAAAGACGGTATAGCTTTCTCCATATAGTCAACAAAAGTCTCAAGAAGGGTTCTCGATGTCCTGGCTTGGGTCACCAGTCCGTCCTGAACGACTTATTATAACTGCAAGGATGCTGAACTCCAATCGGCCAATTCTGACTCACTAACTCAACCAACGATCTGAGAAAACTGCCTCTCTATCTGAACATCATGGATTAAGAATAGTGGAGAATAATTTCCCCGAAGGTAAGTCAGAATGTTTGTTGCCTGAAAATTCATCTACAATAATACTTCATATCCATAAAATGTTTTTTTAATCTTTTAAATGACAGAAATTATTTATTCTTTATGAATGAGAAAATCGAAATTCAGAGGAATTAAATTCACAGTCACATAGTAAGAAGCAGCATTGGGCTTTAATTTTTATTTCCTACTCTAAGAGCAATATTCTTCCCACTGTGCAATGCTTCTCATTCTCCTGCTCAATGGCAGTAAGAGACCCTACATTTTTCACAGTGTCAACGAAAAGCACTTTACTGAAAGCTTCAATTTATGCAAATGCAAATATAGTTTGATCTTCTTGCTCATGTTTAGGATATTAAAATGGACATCAAAACAGAAAGAGATTTAATATTAACACAGTCACAGAGTCAACATCTTAATGGACAACTCTCTACCATTACTCTGTCTTTAACACATAAAGATTTTCCTTAAATGGTCTGGAAATTCCTTCTATCCAGCTCATACCAAAGTCTATACTTAAGAAGCCATAACCTCCTGTGTAAAACTTGATGTCATAACATCACCATAGCAACAATAATCCCAGAGAGAGAAGATGCAAATTTTGTCCTGAAAATTAGTCAGCTTCAGTGACAATCTTATTTACTTTCTCTGGCAAGTAGTGCAAAATCCATGTAAGACCTCTGACAATCTTTCAGTCCTCATTTTCAGTAAATAAAACAGACCTATGTTAAAGCATTTTTTTCCCAAACCAAAATCATAGACCTACTATTCCTAGGCTACCTCATAGGAAGTACCCATTCATTACATGTGCCATAATTTTTTTAATTGCATGCAGTAGGTAGTCTTTTCACATATTTCTCAGCCTCACCTGTGATTGGAGCTCTCAAGGCTCAACTGGAAGGAACAGGAGTTGATTTCAATTGGCAGATTGCAGATGTAGGGGAAAAGCACAGACTCTGGAGTCGGACAAACTGATATTAAATCTTAACTATGCTGTTGATAGTTGTAAAGTGGGCAAGTCTCTTAACACCTTTTGATCTGTTTTTTAATGTAAAATAGGAATTTATAAGGCTTTAATTTCCCAAGATTCTCAGGACCATCAGAGATAATGCATACAAATTGCATGGCAAACAGTAATATCAAAAAAAAAAAAAAAAAAAGCAAATGAAAGCAAGCCATCAGTGTCTGACCCGCTCTGTGCATTGCCTTTACCAACAGCATAGCTGCTAGATATTGGCTTCTCACTCACTTCTGACAGCTTTGAGCTGGACTGACCCTCTGATTCCAGCCCTTACACTTACCGCACTGGAATCCTGATACCAAGAATCATGTTCTCCTGAGTCAGGCCATACTTCTGCTCTGCCCACAGATTAATAATCATGGACTCCTGCTCATTCACATCTGCTCCTCTTTGTCCTTCCATCTCAGCCTTGAGGGCTCACACTGGTACGTCCGCAGTGCCTTTATTCATACCCAGCATGGGACCCATGGTGCCAATAAAGGAATCACACGAGTGCTGTAAACCCTGGACATCAAGGCAAAAGGAGACTGCATTAACCATTCACTGCTCAATATCACTTCGAATCTTGTGCTCAGGGTCCACCTTTGCTTATGGCTGCTCAAATCTTGCAGGCCCTTTTTCTAGGCCTTTCTCCTCTTTTCTTCATGTTCCTTCCCATTGTGACTCTAGTTCCACTTAGCCAGAAGCAGATCTCAGCTTTATGGCTTTCTAGAGAATACAGATAAATTCCTTCATAGCAAACTTTCAACAAATTACTTAGGTTAGCATATTATCTTTCTTTCACAGGGCTGAAATTCTAATAAGAGATAATTCTCAGAAATTTAGGATAAGAAGAAAGTTTCTCGGGTATATAGTTGTAATTCTCAAGCTATTTCCTCAGAGCAAAAATACTAAACGTGGATTTTCTTCCTCTGAGTATAATTTCATTGTAGGAAACAATTCTGCATGCTTACTAATAAATAATATTGCAACTGCTAATTTTTATATAGTGTTGAAGAAGTTGGGATTTTAGCAAGGACACTTAAATATAAGTTGGAGAAGCTGCTCTCTCATCCTGTTAAAGTTCATTTGGTTACAGGTAACAAATCACTGGAAGAGTTTGCAGTTTTCAGAAACCTAGCGACATGAGTCTTTATTGGGGGTATGAGGCAGGAAACAGTAAACAAATAGAAAATAAATCAAATACTTGCCAACAATAACATGTAGGACAAGAGGCTGATGATTAGAGTTCGGTCTTCTAAAGTTCTCATATAGAGATACTGATTAATATTAGACACTATTAAATTACATATACATATCAAAATTTAACTGGGAACCTTTACAAAACAAAAATAGTATATATAACTTCTAAACATATCAAAAAACATTAATCTAATGAGGGCAAGATAGGAGGGGGAAGCAGAGGGGGAAAATAGAACAAATAGCACCATATAAGATGTTAGAAATAATTCTAAATACCCACAGTAATCCTAATAAATGTATATAAATGAAAATAACAAGTTAAAAAACAGAGACTGTCACAGTAGATAAACAAAATTCAAATGCCGTTTAGGGGTCAAAATTAAAACAAAGACATCAAAAGTTTGTAAAGAAAGGGATGAAATCTAATAAAGCTATATTTTATTGGAGAAATCATCTTTAAGACCAAAAACATTTTTAGTAATACTCACTAGATACCATAGTGAAACAATTCTAAAACTATTTTAAATGTACTGTAGAGTTAAACAATCTGTAAATGTGTTGTTGGGAGCCAGGTTTTCACAATGAAAGAAACATACACACATTCATGTCCATATATACATGCATATACACATCTAATACATACTTTAAAAATCTTCGAACAAAAGAGAAACACAATGATTTAGAATGATTTAATGTGAGAAAATCAATTAGTGTAAGCCGGGCGCGGTGGCTCACGCCTGTAATCCTAGCACTCTGGGAGGCCGAGGCGGGCGGATCGTTCTGAGCTCAGGAGTTCGAGACCAGCCTGAGCAAGAGCGAGACCCCATCTCTACCAAAAATAGAAAGAAAATTAATTGGACAGCTAAAATATATATATATAGAAAAAATCAGCCGGGCATGGTGGCACATGCCTG
>RJWJ010006742.1:0-60960 GCA_004363605.1 Indri indri | reverse complement strand
GGGAGGATAGGGAGCAGTTTGTCTTCCTGCACAATCCTCCCTGTTTCCATTCACATACCTGAACAATACCCACACGCTCCAATACCCCCATCTTCCTCGGAATTATGGTCTAGACCTTCTCTGGGTTGCTGAGGGACAGAATGGCTCCCACTTTATGTTAGAGTGATTAATGTTTGCTATTTAGAAAACCTCAGTGGCTTAACAAAATAAAAATTGATAGCTTGTTCACCTCACAGTCCAGCTCAAGTCGGTAGCTTTTCTCCAAGAGTGATTGGATACATGCTCCTTCCATCTCAAGGCCCCACCAAACCCAGGACCTCCTTGGAATCCTCTGGTGGGTTCTGCACATTCAGAAAGTGGGCCCGAAAGAACCCATGGAAGATTTCCCCAGGTGCTTTGGGGCCAGGCTGGAAAGTGGGAAAGGTCTCTTCTGCCCACAGTGTCTTGGCCAGAACCCAGTCAATGACCTAAACCTAACCAAAACGGAGAGAGAAATGAAATATTCTGATATTCTGAGAAGTAGAAAGATGATTGGTGATGTCTAGATACTCACTTCATTTGTGGTCCCAGAGTCCTATCTTCCAAGCAGCAGCATCTCCATTTACTGTATTCACCAAACTTCTCTTAATTTTTCTCCTTTCAGAAATTTGTTGAAATACCTTGTTGCATTTTGCTCTACTGTGATGAGTTTATTCCTTTTCAAACTTTTGTATTTTAATGTAAGGAGGATAAATTGTAAAAGAGATTAGAGCAAATGTTTGGCCTACTCCATCCTCATGAATTGAAAGAAGATTTCTCTGTTTTTAAAGTCATTCAGCCATTCCCAATCCTGGAGATTTCTCACTGGCTATGTTTCATTCTTAAGCCTCTATCTCTAAAATTTTGGCTTTCTCCTTCTCTATAGCATTTTTTTTCTTGTTCACTTCTTAACCCATCCATCTTTTTCTCTTTCTATTCTTTTTTCTTGTCTGGACTAGCCCAGAATTCTTCTTAGTTTATTAATGAGGACAATGTTGTTTTCTCTTCATAACTTTACCTTTTAGACCATCACCCTGGGGCTTATTTTGCCACAATTAAAAGGAATTTCTTCCTTAGAGAAAGTCTTCAAAGCCATACACAGGTAAGTAAACAGGATAGGTGAAGGCCCTGGAAGTAGAACACAGAGAGCTCTATATGTATCGAGAGGGAGCGAGGGGTAGAGAGAAGAGGCTGGAAGAAGAGTGACCATAGATCCTGAACACTTTTTATTCTCTAGTTCTAATGTCAATGGAACCAAAATAAATATACCAAAATGCAATATCTGGAACTTAGATTATGAAAGAGAATTGCACATTATAAAACATTTTAGCTAGACATTTACATGTTTTCTCATTTATTCCTTCAACTTTGTGAGATAGATATTAAATTCCTGCACATAAAGAAATTAAGATTCAAATAATTCGTCTAATTTTTAATCCACATAGATAGTTAATTCCAGTTTTCTTGTTTCAATGCCTGTGAAACGCCCCCATCAACATACTTGCCTAGAGTCCACAGTCTTTCTAGACTAGTAGTGAAATGTAGTAAAAATATTCGGTAGCACAACAAAGTGAATATAATCAATGATAAGTTAGGATATACTTTAAAATAACTAAACGAGTGGAATTGGAATGTTCCTAACACAAAGAAACACAACTCCTATATGCCTGAGTTGATGGATACCCCAATTACCCTGATTTGATTAATTCACATTATATGCCAGTATCAAAAATCACATGTACCCTATAAATATATGCGACTATTATGTACCCATAATAATTACAAATTTTAAAAAAATAAAAAAGAAATATAAATGAATGCTAGAGTTCTACACAGTCAGAGAGGCCTGGAGTAAGGCCTAGTTTTGTAACTTACTATGTGACTTTGAGTAAGTAGCTTAAACTCTTTAAACTTCAGTTTCTTCACCTATAAAATAATGACTTCATAAACTTGGGATTGGAATTAAATAAACTGTAGAATGACTAGCATATGCTAAGGTCAAGAAGTCACTCAATAAGTATTAGCTATTCTTCTTCTTATTGTTGTTTTCATCTACGTACGAATTTTTGGCTCAAAGAGTGGAAACATCCTGGTCAAAATCATAAGATAGCTGATGAAAAGATGAACCTGGAATATGCAGCATTGTCTCCAAACACCAGATAAATTCCAATGTCTCTTCCATGCCACTTTCTGCTATATAGGCCTTTAGCTAGCATCCTAACAAATAAAAGAGAATTGTCTGGCATGGCCATAAATATTGAGCTGCAAGAAATTTGTAGAAACCATTCTTTCCATGGACTCATCCTTGGAAACACTTTAGCATAACAATTTTTCTCTTCTATCCAGAAGAGTTTAAATGTCTACCATTTTAGAAACATAAAGTCATGGCAATGAACTCCCAAGTGCATCTGTAGACATAGGAACATGAGCCTGAATTCACAACAGGCATGCTGCAATTTAAAATGGGGATGGGGAGGCCTATGGGTTGAGCAAACAAGGCCTAATAAACAACTGGAGCATTTTATCTTGATCAAAAGATTTTCCACAGCATTGGAAGAACAGAAGAACCAACCATCACATTCCATATTTTCTTTTCCTGACAATCCAAGGAAGGTATACACACACATACACACGCACAGACACACACACGTGTGCATCTGCACACACCCACCTGCCTTCCTCAACCAACACACATGCTCTTGGCAGAAAGGCTAAAACTCTATTTAAATCTTTTTCATCCCTCTTTGCTGAGTAGCTTTCTTCATCTGTTTTCCAGAATCCTTGTCTGAAAATTCTGGGGTTCAGCCTAAACGTTAAAAACAAATCGTGTCAAATCCCATCATCCTTCAGTGTTGAGAAACTTGTAAAGTAAAAATAAGAGTTTTAATTAGAGCAATTTAACCAACTTCATCTTACCAAATTAACAGAGTACAGAGAAATGAGTGTGGGCATGGGGATTACATACTTCAGATTTGGGGCATTCTTTGACTCTGACTAGCCACTCTCGAGCAATTCACATTTTTCTCTGGGCTTCAATTTCCTCATTTGTTAACAGAGTATTCTACTAAGACTTCTGACTCCATAGATTTTATTCATTCATTCTACAGAGTGTTTTTTAAACCATCTTCTATATTCTAGTGACTGTGCTGAGTTCTACAGATGTAATATGATATTAGGCACAGACAGTTCTCTGAAGCAGTCCAGAGTTGATTGGGAATAAAACACACAAAGTCAAAAGTGCTGTGATAGAGGTATGTCCAGAGTCCATAAAAGATCAAAAACATCTCAAGGGACACATATAACATGAGTGTACAGAACACTAGATAACAGATGAAGGTGGGGCTAGACTGAGGGAGTGGGATGTGTCCCACCAATATCTGGGCTCCTGATAGAACTTAAGTTGCTCCTGTCTAGTCCTACTTTGCCCCAGCAAGGCTCACCCTTCTATATCCAGGGCCCCGCACCAGATTCCAGAGGCTTTACAGTGCTCTGGACCATTGAAAATGAGGGGAAAAGGTTGTTTCCATGAGATAGACAGACAGGGAAGCTGACAGGTTGCTGGGCAATCGGCAATGATCTAGATATGGTCAGCAGCCCAGCCTTGTCAGACCACAGTGAGAGTAAGAGTCAATTAATTGTCCAAGTAAGCATGCTGCTTTCTGAGACAGGAAAGGCTATCCCAGGAAGCACTTACATGGCTTTGTGCTGCTCCCTAGCACTAGCAGCTGTAGGATATTTGCTCCCAAAAGTGTCAGCATTCTCCCTTTGCAGACTCCATCTCGGCCTGCCTGTCCCCTTGACTGTGGAAACTTCAGATAGTCAGGGGGAAAATGAACCAAATTTCTTGCTCTTACACCTGGGCCATAGAGATTTAAATTGAACAACAAAGAATTCGGCATTTTGGTACTCTTCTTCTGATCTGATGACTTCCCTGGGATGAGGAATACAGGAAGCAAGGTGGGAGGTGGGGTAAAAAATGGACACAGTGGTTGATTTCAAGTATCATTCCATCCTATGAGATGTGTCAGTGGTGATATTATCAGAAGCCAGAATTTGGCAAAGATAGGTTACACCACCTTCTTTAGCAACCCATGCCAATTCTAGCATCCCAGCTTTAAAATGCAATGGGGCGCATTTCACAGGCTCACAAAAATCTAGCCTCCTTTATGCAGTAAATTTAGAAAACAAATGATGGGTTCAAATTCACACAGAAGAGCCAAGGCTAGATTTCACTTTCAAGTTCAGGCTTTTTCCCAATCCAATTACCTCCCTTTTTTTTTTTTTTTTCCAGGACTAACATTTTGTTAACTGCCATTGCCTTGTTTGTTGCACAATTCTTAAATTCAGCTCCTTTCCTTATCCCAACCATATCATTCGCTAGCTGGGTGAACTGAGCAAGTCACTTTACTTCCTTTATAATTATGATTATTATGTGTTAAATGCTAGTATGTGCTAAACACTATGCAGGGTAGACTAATTTTGTAAAAGAAGATTATACACAGTAGTGATTAGTCTCTACCCTTTATGAATATGAAAGTAAACACTTAAAATCTATTACTTCCTACACATGTACCCCATAATTATGTACAAATATTATATATAGATAAAAAATTTTAAAAATCCATCACTTCTTAATTATTTTACTACATTTTATGTTCTTGAGATTATTTATGTCTATTTTAAGTATATGATACAAACATTATATAATGGTATACTACTGGGCATCTCTTTTCAATTCAGTGTTCAGTGATGTTACCTTGATTTAAAAACCACCCATGGTGGGAATGTATACATCACGGAAATTGGTAAATGCTATAAATCAGGGCTTGAATCATTGTGTTAATTTTTCTAAACTTGGATTGGTAGGTTAATAAGGCTGTACTGTATTGGGTTGTGTGTAAACAACACAAATAATCAGGAAAATATTTTTCAGTATTCAAACACCGTTAGAGGATTTAACAAAGATTTTGCTCATGTCATTAATCAATAAATGAAGTTTCAACATAAGTCTTTGTTGTTTCACTTTTGCACTCTTTAACATAAATGAAAATATCAACCAACTTTCTTTCTTTTTTTTAATTTCAGAATATTATGGGGGTATGAATATTTTGGTTATATAAATTGCTTTTGTACCACTTGAGTCAAAGTTATAAGTGTGCCCATCCCCCAGATAGTGTGCATTGTACCTGTTAGGTGTGAATTTACCCATCCCCTCCTCCCCACCACCTGCTTGATTTCCAATGAATGTTATTTCCATATGTGCACGTAAGTGTTGATCAATTAGTTCCAATTTAATGGTGAGTACGTGTGGTGTTTGTTTCTCCATTCTTGTGATACTTCATTTAGAAGAATAGTCTCCAGTTCCATCCAGGTTAATATAAGAGGTGTTAGTTCACCATTTTTTATGGCTGAGTAGTACTCCATGGTATAAACATACCACATTTTATTAATCCACTCATGTATTGGTGGGCACTTGGGTTGTTTCCACATCTTTGCAATTGTGAATTGTGCTGCTATAGACATTTGAGTACAGATTTCTTTTTTATAGATTGTCTTTTTTTCCTTTGGGTAAATACCCAGTAGTGGGATTGCTGTCAACCAATTTTCATGTCACAAGCACATTCATTGATCAATGAGATGAGTGACTTCTTTGCTGAACCAGATAGTAACCAAGCACTTATTTGCAGACTAATTTTGTCAAATCATGGTTGAATTGCAATCATGGCTTGGCTATGAATACAAAGGTTCAGCAAAAATCAACTAAGGTATTCTGTAAGGATCAATTGGCTATGGTATTTATAATAAATTACTGTATATTTTATTGTGGTATGTAAATTGTATGCTAAATGTCCTGTTTATCAGTAAAATGTATTATAAACTTATGTACTTATACATATGCATACATTCCCCCCCACCTCCGCCCGAGAGCTACTTGTTAAATGTTTATCAGCACACCAGTGCCCCAAAACACATCTACCTTCTAGTCATCACCTCTCTGGCTCCTGAGCAGACCCATAAATAAACCCTAAGATCCAGACACCAGCCAATGCGTATCAGAAGCCCTGCAGTACTTCTCAGGACCTGTTTTCCCCTGATGACCTTGTATAAGCTGTGTGTCATCAAGACCTCGTTGTTTTGATCTGCGTGGTACAGATGGGAATTATATTCCATTAGCAAGGACAAAAGTCTTTTGGGCCTCAGCTTGTAAATAAAGGAATAAGAGAAGTTGAAATTCACTAGCATTCCTACAAGCTCAGGGCTCAGGAGGCTTACAGGGGTCATCCCTTTCAGAACTTTTGTCTTTATGGAATGAGTATCATAACAGGCCAGTCTCGGGCTCACGTCTGAGTGATTTATCGTTTTCATTCATCATCTCTCAGAGCTGGCCCCAGTTTCCCTTGTCTGGGCTGTGGATGTCCCCTGCTGGAAACCAGAGCTCACTGCAGCTGAGAGAATTGGAACCGCTGCTGCGGCAGTAGACGCCTTGTGTGCATGTGGAAGGACACTCTCACTGGCTGCCTGGGAGCCTCTCAGCAGGAAACCATGCAGGAAATTCACTCCCTTGCCCTAGTTTTGTAGGCCTGCCCTCATTTACTGACTTCATCTTCCAAATCAATATTGAAAATCACTATTTGTCCAGTGTATAGCATAGTGTCCATCACATGGTAACCTCTCAATAAACGCTTATCAAAGAAAATGAACATTTCCTTGTCAGGTGCATTATACACTATCTCATTTAATCCTCAGAACAACCAAATAAACTAGGGGCTAGGATCAACTCATTTTCTTTTCAGATGTCAGAACTCAGGCCTAGAGGTTAGGTAGCTTGCTTAAGGTCACTGAACTTGCTTGGATATGGCCACGACAGCCTTATCACACAGATTTCCCTGTCTAAGGTCTCTCTTCCCTGATGCAGCCTGCCACACAACCTCCAAATGTTCCTTCTCCAGAGTTCTATCCACAAGTGCACATTCCTGCTCCCATTGGCTTTCCTCCTTCCCCACCCCCAGCATACACCCAAAGCGAGCCTCTTCCTTTGTCCTGCTTGCTGTGTGTACCTTGGCCAAATCCCTTCGTCTTTCAGAGCCTGCAGTTTCTTCATCAGATAAATTAAAGGGATGGATTAGCTGACTCTTAATTTTAAAACACTGATTCTAAAATGCTGATGCTTTCTGAATTTAATTTCAGAATAGACATGCTGAGGTCCAAATTGCTGGGGATTTCCTCTCTGGCCAAGTGGAAAAAGGAAAAACAAAAAACTGAGGCATATAATACTTGTGAGTTTATACCAGGAGAATGGAATTCAGCCTCAAGTCTGTGCTTCCCTTTGGGAACATACTTTTCAGATCAGAAGCCATTGGTCACTTAATATGAGAGGTTATCAGTAGGTGGACAAAAAGCACCATTTCTCCCTTCTCTCCAGTGAGCCAAAGCCTGGTTGCCAATTCAGACAGCCAGTTGGGAGTTTTCACTGTGTGACAAGCCCAAAGGCATTTCTGAAGCTGCCAGCACAGAGGCCTGTCGAATCTGCTAAGGAACCAGATGCAGCAGATAAATATCTTCCACAGCTTGGCATCTGGGGCCTGTGCTTGCCAGCTGAGAGAAGGGGCTGGGTGGCACAGTACTGGGGGTGGGGATGGCGCAGAGATAACAGCTGAACAAATCACACACATTTCTCACTGAAGTAGGAAAAAGGCAATTCTAGGGAGCGTTTCAAAATTCTGGAAGGACCAGACTAAATATGGGTGGATTATAGGTAGGTTATTTTTATATGAGGGATTGGATTATAAATAGGTCAATTATATGTTATGACCTTTGACAACATTGTTTTATTGAAGGTCTGTTGTTAAAATTTTGCATTTCTAGAATGCAATAGTCTTTATGCAATTGATTCTATATTCATCAAGGCAATCTGTGTCGTACATACACACACACACACACACACACACACACACACACACACACCCACGGCCCTTGGGTATTCCAGTTATGCCCCAGATAAAAAATACAAATTTAAAGCATTATTTTCATTGTCAGGCAATAAATGACTTTCTTTATGTGCTGGACCATATTCCCTGATTTTGTTTTTTCAAAAATATCTTTCCCGTTTAAACTCTTCAAATAAATATTCAATTTCATTTCTTTCCTCTCAGTACAATTCATCATATATTTTCTGAATGCCTACTATGTGCAAGGAATTGTTAGGTAAGATGAGTGTGAAGATGAAGAGATAAAGTGTCTTCAAGGAGCTCATAAAAACTCTCATCAAACTAATAATGGAAGGTATCTTCTTCCTCGATTGCAACCTAATTAAGGGCATCTATGAAAAACCTACTGGTAACATCACACTCAGTGGGGAAAGACCGACGCCTTTCTCTTTAAGTTCGGGAACAAGGTAAGGATGCCCACTTTCACCACTTCAACGCCCTGCAAAGGTACTAGCCAATGCAAGAAGGCAAGACAAGAAACAAAAGCCATTCAGATTGCAGAGAAAGAAGTAACACTATTTGCATACAGCCTGATTGTCTAAGTAGAAAATCCTGAGTAATCTACAAAAATGCGACTAAAACTACTATGCTTGTTTAACAAGTCTTCATGGCACAAAGTTGACACAGTAGTTCTCTCTTATCTGCGGAGAATACATTTCTCCGCAGATGGATGACTGAAACATAGATAGAATTAGATCCTAGATACAATAAGTTTTTTCTTACACATACATAACCTATGATAAATTTTAATTACCAAGTTAGGTACAGTAAGAGGCTAACAACAATAACTAATAAAATAGAGCAGGTATACCAATATACGGTAATAAAAATTATTCAAATGTAATCCTTCTCTTTCTCAAAATATCCTACTGTTCTGCACTTACCTATTTCCAGACCACAGTTGACTGTAGGTAACTGAAACCAAGGAAAGCAAAACCACAGATGGGGGATGACTGTATATAAAAATTAATTGTATTTTATATACTAGCTGTTGTGGATTGAATTGTGACCTCCCAAAGTTCACATTTTGAAGCCATAGCCTTCATTGTGACTGTATGTGGACACAAGATGTATAGGGAATAATAAAGGTTCATGAGGTCATAAGGTTGGGCTTTAATTCAATAGGACTAGTGTCCTTATAAGAAGACGAAGAGACACCAGAGAAGTATCTATTGCCCCCTCCCATCATGAGCACGCAGAGGAAAGACCATGTGAGGACATGGTGAGAAAGCAGCTGTCTTTAAGCCAGGAGAAAGGCCTCACTGGACACTAACCCTGCTGGCACCTTGCTCTTGGACTTCTGCCCTTCAAGAACTAAGACAAAATAAATTTCTGTTGCTTAAGCCACCCAGTATGTGGTATCTTGTTGTAATAATCCTAGCTGACTAATACTCTAGCAAATAATGGAAATTGAAATAAAACCAATACAATTACAATAATATCAATGATACGAAATACCTAGAAATAAATGTAACATACATAAATAAATGTATTTATATATGTACACATATATATGTACATTTATATATGTACACATATATGTACACATATATATACACACAAAGTCAATACATAACATTTGTATACCTATATATATCCATATATAATGTGTAGTCTCAATGACTAAGCTATCATGAGTGGCTTTTACCCCTGTATGTTAGAAAGGCAGAAGCAGATGGCTTTCGATAGTAGGCGGTTGTCATGAAAACTCACAGGGAACTGAGGAAGCATGTGGAGGTAGCTCAGCAGCAGTAAGGACACTTGTGGACATGAAGTGCTTTGGTCATATTATGCATTTAATTATACTAATTTCTGAATGTTTTTGGAATGAATGTGTGAAATCCTCCTGTTTCTTGATACTTTCTCCAGCTGACTGAAACATTCCAGGCAGTGATTAATAAAAAAGGCATCAGAAGCTATGCCAGAGAGACTGTTTGTCTCTGAGTCTGATTATGAATCTGGAATGACAAATAAATTTCAACTCAAGAGCCAACTGTGATGGATTGGTAGCAACTACCTGGAGCAAAAGTGTTGAAAAAATGAGTTTGAGATTTTATTTGGACTCAGTAGGGAAGAGGACTAGTGAAAGTGCTGTCCCTACTGGGAGGTGTTAATGGATCAATACATACCTTCAGCCATCCCTGCCTGAAATGTCACTGGAGCCAGGCGACAGAAGCATGCCCTCATCTGGCATTAAATAATGCTACCTATGACCAACCATTGACCTTTGGTGACCATTCAGTTTAGTTGCTATGTGTGGAGACACCTTCTAGAGTTTTCTTGCCTTTTCACAACTGCTAAACCCAAATACTACTACTGACCTCCTGAATATAATAATTTGATTAGTTATTTTGCAATGTTCCATAAATGAAAAATCCTCTCGTTTAATCCATGCTCACATACCCAGATTATAAAGAGATACCTTTTAGAGGGGAGAAAGGAAGATTCACACACATGTCTTGACTTGCCCAACCAGGCAATTGCTAAGTGGCAAACCCAGACTTAATATTTAGGTCCAGTGTACATTTAATTATTACAACAAGTAACTGCAATTTATAAGAATCAGAGCCATATATCAGAGCAAGGCGATTTGTCTAAAAGTAGGAAGTTACTGAGTTGCCAAAGAAGGACTCTATTTACTGATCTGGTTAGATTTAGGACCATTTTTCTTTTATGTTTAGGAATCTTTTATGGGGGATTTCCTCTACCCTACGATGTTTCACGATGTTTTGAAATTATCTATTTTCTTGTCTCTACTCAATCATAAGCAACCTGAAAGCATTTCTTTAATCTATCACTTATTAATATCAGCTGGAGGTCTGGCACTGACCTAGTCACTTTAATATACATTATTTTTTCTTGGCGACTCACAATAAGTCTGTAAAATAGACATTATTTTGGCCTTTTGTATAGACAAGGCAATTGATATTCAGAGAGATCAACCAATATATCCTATATCACACAGTAAAATCCAAACCTTTACCTTGAAAAAGTTCAGTGCTCTTTCCAGGAAAATATTATTAATAGTTAAATTGGAGAAATACATATGTATTTTAAGAACTGTATTAGCCCTCCCTGCCTGAAATGATGACGATGATCAGTATTCTCCATAATTCTTCAGGGATTAATCTTTCATATTATGAGCTCTAGGAACATACTTGTGAAATATTTATCTTCCATTTTAAAATGAAAACCTTCTTTGTCTCTTAGAATTTAAAGTAAAACCTATTTAGCAATGTCCTGGCATATGATGTCTTCCTCTGCTAAGTCCTGAGCAGGTCCCACCAGGTTATAATTCAAACTTACAACAGTTTTCCACTTGTAGCATACCCTCCCTCCCCATTCTGTCCTTTGGATAACCTCATAATGACTTTTGCTGTATTTATGCAAGATCTTTCCAATTAGCCCATTGGAACTGTGAAATGGAGAAGAAACGAAAAGAGGAAAGAAGAAAAATGATTATCTAGGGTAGCACTGTAACGAGCAGGAGCTTTTCACACTGTCAGGTCACAGAGACACAGAAAGTCAGAGGGGCCTAGAGTTCTCGTAATCCAGTCCCATAATATTTACAGATGTGTTTACTTTGGCCCATGCAAAAGAACACAGGGTTTATAGTCAGTCAGTTTGGGGTCAGATCCTGACTTTGCTGCTTTCAGGTTTATGATCTTTGGTAGGCTATTTAGCCTTGTTTTCCCTGATTATAAAATGGGAATATGGATATCTAACTCATAGAGTTATCCTGAGGATCAAATACGGTAATAAGTACAGCACTTAGCACATACGTGGCACACAGGAGGGACTCATAAATGTTAGCTCCTGTTGTCATTATTCTTGTAACACCATGGTACTTCACTGGATGATTCTAAATTTATAATTATGTGAGTATTGTTTTGTAGGATTGCATACTGATGATATTGCTACTGTTCAGCTACTCTCAAGCAATGGCCTGGATCTTCGTAGAAATGTTAAAAAGTAAATTTAGCCACAATCCCTCTGATAAGTGTTTTATTAATATTTTGGTACTTAAATCAATATTCTAAGGGTGATACCTAGGAATTCCAGAGCAAATTTTCTACCTAAATGTACATTTTTTCCCCAATGGAATCTTCCCAGTGACCTTTTGTTCCTCTTTCATTCATTCGAATTTATTTTATTGAGTTTATTGATGGGTCTCAGTCTGTTTGCTTCAATTTCCTTAATATTTCTGAACTATCTCCCTCTCTTTACACATTCCAGTCCAGGGCAAGTAGAGTGACAAAGAACAGGTAAGTTTGGGAAGAGTAAACTAGGCACACTCAGTGCATCTCCTCCTTTTCCTCTTGGGAAACACAACTTCCAGAGAGCATACATTCTCCCCTTCTCTGATGGGCCCTGCTTTTATGGGAGACTGCCCCATTCAAGGAGGCCTGTAGACTTTAGGCCATGACTATAATTAGGAGGGTAAATCTATGTAATGTGGATCAATATTGGGGGTTTACTGCCTCACGTATAAACTACATGCTCTAACTTATTCTTATCAAAGTAAAGATGTGAGTCAATATATTTTGGCCTCCATCTGCTGATGTACTGTTTAAGAGCTTGAGCTACAAAGGGGAATACTGTTTTGGGGACTTCCCCAAAGAATCCGGCATTGAGTCTGGGATCACAAAATCTTTGATCCAGGTCATTTCCATTTGTTTGTCTTATTCTCTTTATTAAATAGATTTTGTGCACATTGTGCACACTACATGCAGTCATTGGAGGAATGATTGGTTTCATACTGTCTAACATGTTTGTCAACTAGGCTTGTAGACCATTCTGAGATATTTTAGGCCTTCAGATTATAAATGTTGACCTTCGTTTGGAACCAAGCCAAAGCTAGTCTGAAGTTACAGGCTTGTCTAATTTTATATTATCTTTGAGGCTCTGCATTGTAACACCTGCCAATTATGATTATGCATATTGGAGATCTGGACAGTGGCTTTACCCTTTGGAATAAAGTAGATTTTATTAATGGGCAAATAAAGAGAAAAGTGGGCCACCATCAAATTAGAGATGTTAAGTTCTGCTTGTACAGAGAAAGTAACAAAAATAACCACAAATCAAAACCCCAAAATTTATGAAAGAAGCATATCTGTGATGCCTTAGTCTTGGGGAATAGGCTAACTCAGAAGCAGTGCAAGGGCCAAAGCAGCAGATCAGGTAATTGAAGGATGCATTACAGGTGACAAGAAAATGGGAGTTCAGTAAGTAACCTTTAGTTCTGGAAATGACTGAGGATAAACTCAAATACTGAGAAATGAAAAAGCAAGACTTAAATTTACAAAAGGAGTTGAGCTTTCAGAGGACAAACTAGATCTATTTGCATTGAGGGATGAAAGGAAATGCATAAAGGAAACACAGAGCTAACTGACCTAAAAGGCGAAAGTGGAAAAATGGAGAACTCTGAGCATGTCTGGTTTATTCTCCCGAGATTTGCTAATCAGGTAAGTCACTCCACCTCCCTTGAGACATCTTGAGTAAAGGGCCAGAGAGAAGCCAGAGGTATTAGACTGACTGGACTCTCTCCATCTAAAAGAAAATACAAGGAATGGATGGAAAGGATTTCTTTCTAACAGCCAGTAGTGAAATGCATACAGTAAGATTAATAATAGAAAATATATAATTAATATCCATGCAAGAAGTAAACAGCAAATCTACTGACCGTTAGTATTGGTATAATTCATACATCTAATAATTGCCAACATTTGGCTCATAATTTAGCAAAAATTTCCCTAGAACCTACTGTGTACCAGGCACTAAGCATGTCACTATAGATGAATTGATATGAAAGATACGGTCCCCACTTTTAAGGGCTTACAGTAAAATGAGGAAAAAATACATTAAATGAATAACTTAACTGTAATGTTTAAGTAGTAATATGGAAGTATGCATAAGAGGCTTTGAGAACCAAGAGGAGGGGCACTTACCACAATCTAGAAGCAGCTGAGCTTCAGGGTTGGCTCTTGGATTCTTAGTAGTCATGAGGAAGAGGTAACCATGAGGAAGAGGCAACCATGAGAAGTTTTAGAAATTTCAATACCATAAAGGAAGAAATATAGCAATTCTTCAGGGAAGACACTTTTGCCTTTTTTTTCCTGACACTAAATTGGAAAGAAATTCTTTACATGGGATTTGTAAGAGACATTGAATGATGTAATTGGTAATGTTCTCAGTATCAGTTCTTCAGCCTTTGCAGAGGTAGGTATCGTCTGCTTGTCTTTCTTCATGGATTTTGATGATAGTAAAGAGTATACTATAGTATAATATTTATTAACAAATTTGTTGCATATCAGAATAATTTTTTTGGGGGATGTCTTTTTAAAATGCAGATTCCTAGGCATTATTAATAAGTGAATCCCTAAAATCTTAAATTCTAATAGTTTACATTCTGATAATAACTCACTTCTTTTCTCTTCCACTTGTATAACCATTATGGTTGCCTTAAGACCTTATAAAGACCTCCAGTCCATTAATCTTTCCATTTTCTCCCAGTCTATTAATTCTCTCCTTGGTTCTCTTTCTTTCCCTGCATGATTACTTAAGCTACATTCTTACCAGAATCTTCAACCCTTCAAGCTGCTGTAGCACTATACACCTTCAGCTACCACTTGATAAAACTTTGACCCTCTGTGACTTCTTTTTAACAGAAGGTTATAGGCACATGGATATAAGAAATAATTTTAGAATTGATCAAAGAGTATTAAATTATCTTTAGAAAATTATGAAACAGAATATAATAGTAATAAAAAGCAAAGCAATTGCATATGACGCCTGCTTGCTATTTGCAAAATATATTGGACTGGAAGATAGGTGTTTGCTACATGTAAGTTACTGTAAATTGAGAGACGTAAATTGACAGATGAGGATGCACTCACTTGTTCCTTATTCCACAAAGAACTCACAGGCTATTTGAGGTAAAACTAGATAATAACAAGATGTATTGAGTGTCTAGTATATGCCAGACACATTAAATTTGTAATTACTCAGCTTCACAATATTCCTGCTTTTGCTATGTTAATAAACTACTTTAAAACCTGGCAGCATAAAACAGCCATTCTCAAAATGTGGTACCTGGACCATGGGCATTAGCATCACCTGGGAATTTGCTGCAAATGCAAATTTAGGGACACCCAGATAAGCGTTTATAATAGTTCAAAAGAGGGAAAGATGATTTCTGGCTAGAGAGATCAGAAAATTATCAATAAGTTTAGTGAAATTTGAGCTGGTCCATGAAGGATGAATGGTGTAGGAAGAGGAATAAATTTGAACATAAAACAATATATAGTTGTTGAAAAATACCAGACTTCCATCAGGAAACACATGGAAGCACTTGTGGCTGGGTTTGGTATTTGTAAAAGCGAAGAAAGAGCTACATTTAGAAAAATAGGCCTTGACATGAAGAACTTTGAATGCTAAGGTAAGGAGTTTGAACTTAAAGATTTTTGAGCAAAACATATGAAAATGAGGTGGTATCCTATAAGTTCCAATTATACTTACCTTCATGCAAATTATTTTTTGTGGATTTATTCAGGGAAAACATTTTAGTTTGGAGTCACTTTCCTTCCACAATTTTCCAACTCTCTTCTATCCTCTCTAAGCAAATATCATTCAGGAATACAGATCTTAGTAGCTAATGTGGCCTTATGCAGATCTGATACTGAATAGGCTGGAAAGATGAGCTAGGTTACACTTTCTCTAAGTGAAAGCTTCCCAATTGGGCATGTGCAGTGGCACTTAAGACTAGTCCTCTCAGCACGCTGGGCAGCCGTATTTGCTCTGGAGCAGCTGGAGGCCCCTTGGGATGTTGCTTCAGGCCACAGACTACTGTGTTCCTTTACACTCCAGTGTGATGTGCAAACGTTAAGCATCATTATTTTCTATGTGTTCCATATGTGTAAAAGTTGAGAGGCGCTACCCTAGAACTACCCTAGAGGCCTTCTGTGACCAGCCCCCCAGAGCACAGAGGATGGGAAATACTAATAAAGCTCCATAGCTGTGAAGGGACTCTGGGGTACATTCCAGAAATGTGTTATTTTTAAGACTCCCAAGTGACTCTAATACCCCACCAAGTTTGTGAATCACTATTATAGAAAGCTTCTATCCAGTAACCTGGTCTTCTAATTTCTGGTCTTTGGTTCATGACAAACTGTAATGGGAGATGTAAGGTATCTCATGTCACTCCAGTTCTGACCTCGGCCCCTATAATGGTGACTTTCTTACTACAAAGACTTTCAATTTCAACCTCCCCCCTTCACTCTTCTGCTCCCTGGGTCACACTTGGGATAACCTGAATTCTCTGGGAAGGCCAAATTGGAAAGGACACAAACAGATATCCAAGCACATATTTTGATTCGCATGCGGCCCAGGAGCCCTCATGAAAGAGAACCTACATCCAGAACCATAGCTGTGCAATAAACTGGAGCTTCATGAAGGCGCCTGGACTGAAGGAGAAGAAATTAAGATTCCTGAGTGAAAAATCACACTAAGAGAAGTCGTCTGGCAGAATGGGCCTCACCGTGGGAGAGAGCTGTGGTTTCAATTACACTAGCAGATTCCATTTGCACGTACTCTCATGCAGAGCTTCCCTTTCCACCATGACCCGAGAGTCACCTGTGTGTTCTGGGAAGAGGAGTCATTTAAAGAGAAGAACAGTGTCACTAGGGTACATCGGCTCTGCTATAGAACCTTCCCCTGAAAGAGTTGGCTTTGTGAAGCAGAAAGAGCTGCCCTGGTGAAAGAATCCCAGAGACAGATGCATGAAAGAGGTTAGAAACGGGATGGATGGTCACCTGAGGGGTAAGAAGTGCTATTATCCAGAGGAGGGCAGGAGGGGCCCAAGCCATAGAAGAGGCAGCAGTTTGTAGTAGCAGCGTGATAATGGCCAATACAGTGGGAGGCTGACTGTAGTGGATGGTGGAATGAAAAGTTTTAAAGATACAGGTAACTTCCTTATATTTATTGATTAATTTTAATATAAACTATTGAGTACTTGGTACAAAATACTGTTTAGGCTATGGGTTTGTGTCAGTGATCAAAACTGAAAAAAGAGAATACATGTTCTTAGGGAATTTACATTTTAGTAGTGGATATTTTATAAAGAAAATCCCATCTCCTCTGCAATACCTAGAGAGAATAACTGAATGTAAAGATTTATGGCCGGTAGTTATAGAAGGGGAAAAGATAAAGCCGTATTTCTGGTTAATTAAATTAGTCAGGGGCTCAAAGCTTTGAGACTTGAAATGTTATTACTTGCTAATGAGGAAGGGGACAAATTTTAATATTATCCCAAACAAAACACACTTTAAAAGACAAAAATCCTTAAATCGTATAATATATTCTAGTGTATAATCCCAAACATTTGGGGATTATCTCTGGTCTGGATTATTTCAATTACTCATTACTGTATGAATATGTAGAAACATAAACTGACTTGAAATTTATTCTGACCATGAATAGTGACCCATAATGTTTTGATTTTAATAACTATGGATGAAGTATCATTTAGTTCTGTGATAATTATTGGGAATGCAAAGATTAACAGAACACAGTGCGTACCTTTAATGGGCTCATGATACATAAGCATAAGTCCATACCAAATCTACGAATACCCATAGCAATTCATTTACTTTAATTGAGGCATATGCAAATTGCACTTGATCTATTGAGAATTCGGGGAAATCTCAATAAAGAAGATGCCATTTGTGCTGGTTCTTGAAGGACAATCCAAATTGAAGTCCATCAGTCAACAAAAAAGTTGAGGGGCATCCTTGACTGGAGAAACAGGACTTGCACAGGAATAGTGATGTGGAAGAACAAGGAATATGCAGGGAATAATAATTCAATATGTTTAGAAAAATTAGGTAACACGTTTTCCTTTTTTGAGATTTCCCCAGGCTTACTTCAAGGCAACATAGGTTGTGACCCTGAGATGTGTCAATGACAGGTAGTTTCAGGTTGTATAATGTTATGATGCTTAATTAGGAAAGGCTTCCTTGACCCTGTATTTTGTTTGGAAATTATGTTTTGAATTGTCTGTATTTTCTGTATGCATATATATGCATATTTTTCAATAATGTAATAATAATAAATACTTCAGGCTTATACATTTTATCTGTTGATAAGTGTACAAGTTCTTGGCAAGTTGGTCAGTTGGCTAGTTACCCAGCCACTATTTCTCAGCACACCCACAGGTTAACCAAGCCTTTTTATCCTTAGTTAGAATGACTACAGGTGCTGCTAAGTTAAGGCTGTGCTATTTAAGCCAAGCAGGTGTAAACACATTCAATGTATCACAGTTGCAATTAGAAAATCATCTTCTGCCCTCATTTCACCATTTTAGTACAGAAGTGAATAAACATGCAGTAAACACTACTTTAAAAGTGGAACAACAGGGTAGAAAGTCTTGAGAAATGCCTGGGACTTCATTCCGAATCATGGCTGAAACGTTGTAACAATTAAGCTGTATGGGAAAAGACCTCATCAACTCTAGAGTGTTAAGGAGACAGGGCGAATGTGTTTTAATTGGTACTTATGAACCTTTCTTTCTAGATCTCCGCTGTTCAATATGGTGGCCCCTGATCAAATGCAGCTGTTGAAATTTAAATTTCTTTTCAATAAAATTGAATAACATTTAAAATTCTGTCCTCACTTGCATTATTTCAAGTTCTCAATAGTCACATATAGCTGGCAGCTCCCATATTGGACAGCACTAATATGGGACATTTTTATCATCACGGTAAGTTCTATCAGGTAGCCCTCTTCCAGATTATATCTTAAATGAGTCCTTCATTTATTTATTTAATCAAAAGGAAAAAATGATATATTATATATCTACCAAATATATTGTAGGCCCTGTGCTGGGTGCTAGACCCTAGGGAGCGGCAGGAGAAAAGTCATGTAGAGTGTCCCACATAGATGAACTGTGTGTTTTTTGTTTTGATTTGTTTGGTTTTGTTTTGTTTTTATCTCCTTGGGTCCCAAGAGCATATCACATAGTAAAAGTTCAATACATGTTTTTCGACAAAGGTGCCAGTTGGTCTAAATGAGCTATTTTCAATCAAATCCTTTCTTGGCCATTTTAATATCCAATCTGCTGCAAAATCCATTAGCACAATCAGTCAAATCATGTGAAGATACCCAAATCCTGCTGGATCACTTATTTTTCAATGCAGAGATTTTCACAGGACAGATGTCACAGTAGGAAAACGATATTAAGATATATTGGGATTTATTTCCCTCATATTCATTCAGGCTCCTAGAGGATACAATCACTCTTTACGAAGACCTTGAAAATCACTGCATTCCCAGTCTCCTCTTCCATGAAAATGGTTTACTTGTGCTGGATATGCCCTTCTCTCTCCTACCTTTGAAAATCCCTCATACATTTTCCCTCCCCTAATATGTTTTATTCCAACCTTTCTTAACTTTGCTTAGTAAAATCTTTGTTCTTTAAGGCCAGGTCATTTTGTTTCTTCTAACAAGATCCCTGTTCCCTCACTTAGTATAAAGGGGCTAATTAAATCTCTGCCTATTAGAGTTCCTCAGCATTTAGCATGCTGTCTTAGTCATAATGTATACTCAATTGATATTTGGTAAATGAAAGTATGAACTCTACAGAACTGAAAAATAAGTTTATGTTTCAAATGTTTTGTTAGTAATTTTAAGTTTACAGAGCATTTTTAACATATTTTCTCCTCAAAAAATTCCCCTGAATTACATGTGTCTGTCCCCATTTGACAGATGAGAAAATTGAGGCTCAGACAGATGAAGGGAACCACCTGGGGTGAGTCAGTCCCTGTCCTGGCAGAAATGGCACAACCCATGGGCTATTTGAAGAGAGCTGAAGATGCTCTGTGTAGAGTTGTTGGCACGGAAAGGAAATCTCCTGGAGATTTGTTATGTAAGAAGCATGAACAACACCCTTATGCCTGAAGGGATAAGGGGAGGGAGCTGTTACAGGAACCTGGTGAAAGCTATACCTGTAAGACATCCACACGCCCTCACCCAGCTCTGAAGAACAGAGAGCTTTCCAGCCCTGGCCCAGCAGTAAGGAGAAGGTAAAGAAAAGCATCAAATGTTTTACCTCTCTCTGATGCTATCTCTTTCCCAAACCCAACCAGAAAGCAGACAGCAGAAGAGCCTGAGAAATTCAGTCCTTATAGACCACCCTTACAGAATCCAGGTGTAGGCACAGGGAGGGATGTATGTGGGGAGAGAATGGATGTAGAGAGAGTGCCAGATTTTATCCAGTATTTCAAGTCACACAGCTACTGGGTTACAGAGCCATGATCCAGGACTTGGAACTTCTGTTTGTTTCACTCTGCTACAGCTTTGGCACATGAGAGATAACTCTGTGCCAAAAATGTAGGAGTGTGTGTGTGTGTGTGTGTGTGTGTGTGTGTGTGTGTGATGCCCAAGTTATATTGTCTTCATTAGATTAAGAATTTCCATAAAATTTATAAGGATCATCTTGTGTGACCTTTAGCAAGTGATTTAAATATGTGGACCTTAGTTGCCTAATCTGCAAAATAGAATCAATAGTACCTCACGGGATGTATCAGTAATTAAGGAAGATGATATTTACTAAATGCTAGCATAGTGCTTGGCATAGGGTAGGTGCTCCATACATTTCAGTCCTTTTCCTACACTTTTTGTGTTATTTATATAATGAAACTCAAAGCCTTGTACACACTAGAACCTCAAAAAGTGTATATTGATCAAATAAAAATTGACTATCACAAAAAGCAAATCATAGAAAAAATCAAGAAATAAATATGATCAGAGGGTCTTGGTAATATTGAGAAAGGAGTTTCTAGCTATGGCCCAATTATGAGGTTAAGTTGTTGCAAGTTATTCCTGTAAAAATGATGCCAAGAGGAGAGTGGAAGATAAGATATGATCCCTACCTCTAACAGATATATATCAGGGAAGAAGGGCATATAAGCATCTAGCTACAATATAGTTTGAAAAGTGAATGTAGCTAATTAGGTGAAACACAGAAAACAAAGCCATTGCCTGGGGCAGGGGTGGGGGAGGTGGTTAAAGAAATCTTCAAAGAGAAAGTAACATTTGAGTTGAACCTTGAAGAATGAGTGAGAGTGTGTTTGAAGAATGAATGAGAGAGAGTAAAAGAAAATTCCAGGAAAAGGAAAAGGATGTGTTATGAAATTAAAAGTAATAAGGTATGCTCGAGTGTGTCAAATTTTCCACCAACTTTGCTCACAAACATCAGTGAGAGAATGGTCTAGAAATATAATTTTGAGCACCTCGTCACGAATACAGTTTCTTTGAAGATAGTTTTATCTGAAAAGAGCATGCCAATGTTCCATCTATACCACAATATATTATTGTTTTAATATAACAAATTGTCGTGAGTGGATTAATAAAATGTGGTATATGTACACCATGGAATACTACTCAGCCATAAAAAATGAATTAATACCTTTTGTAACAATCTGGATGGAACTGGAAACCATCTTCCTAAGCCAAGTATTGCAAGAATGGAAAAACAAACATGGTATATACTTGCTATTAAGTTGGAACTAACCTATCAGCACCCATGTGCATAGATGGAAGAAAAATCGACGGAAATCATGCAGGTGGGAGGGGAGAGAAGGGAATGGGTGAAATCATACCTAATGGGTATAGTGTACACTATCTGGGTGATGGTCACACTTATACCTTTGACTCAAGCAGTACAAAAGCAATCCATGTAAACAAAATGTTTGTACCCCCATAATATTCTGAAATTTAAAAAAACCCAACAAATTGTTTCTTCCCACATTTTCTTTTTAAAAAGTGGGACAGATGCATAAGGCCTATATAAGCTCTTTATAAATGTGAATTACATTATTATTTGCATACTTTAAACTCGAGTTGGAAAAGTGTGGTCAGTTACTCTGGCCTTCTCAATCCCATGGAAGAATTGGTTCTGTGCTCTATCCTTCCTTCCAATATTGGTCTAAATTCAGTGGTCCAGTGGCTCATGGCCATTTAAAGCAAGATTCAGAAGGTGCTTCTTTCTCAGTTTGGCAATGGAGTTTGGGAATTGGCCAGCCCAACTCACTTCAATGATTTTAATGCAAAGCACTCAGCAAATTAAATTTGTTGATTATAAAATATTTTCCATTTGTTCCCAGTGTTGGCACCTCTATGGAAAGCTTTATTTCAAAGGAAAAAAAAAAAAAAGAAGTCCAAAGTAAGAGTATACACAGTTTCCCAAACTCACAAGGACAGCTTAGGGGCAAAGGGCAAGGCAGAGTCAGAGGCAACATGGGTTCTGTCCTCCCATCTCCAGTTTAAGAGAAAAACTAGAACTGGATAGAGTGTAACCTAAGTGTGAGATTGCTAGTCCTAAAATAGGGTGTAACTTGAAATGCAAGACCTCTAATCTTTCATTCATTTGTTTATTCACTGAATTTGAATTAATTAATCTTTTTGGTACCTTCCACTATGCAAAGATGAATTTGAAATAGGCTCAGCCCCTTAAGGAGCCCATCCTGGAATAGATGAGACACACACAATAAAATAATTATGAAGCAATATGAGAAAATGCATTCAGCATTCTGGGGTCACCAAGAACAAGCAACTAAGCTAGGATTTATTCAGTAGTGGAACAAGCTGCCAGTGAAACAGTGAGCTAGTACTAGATCACTAAACATATTCAACCCAAGACTGAAAAATTCCCTATCAGAGTCACTGTATAATTCTACTTTGGGCAAAATATGGACTAGATCATGGTTTTTTGACAGCAATACTACTGACATTTTGGGCTATATAATTCTTTGTAGTGGGGGCTGTTCTGTGCATGGTGGGATACTTAGTAGCATCCTTGGCCTCTACGCGTTATATGCCAGGAGCACCCTCTATGCTATAGATGTTTGCATTCCTCCAAAATTTATGTATGAAATCCAAATCCCCAACATTATGGTGTTTAGAGATGAGGCCATGAGGGTGGAGCCCTCAGGATGGGATTAGCACCCTTCTAAGAAGAGACAGGAGAGGACTTGATTCCTCTCTCTCTGCTCTCTGCTGTGAAAAGACACAGCAAGAAGACGATCATCTGCAAATCAAAAAGAAGGCCCTCACCAGAACTCAGCCATGCTTGTGCCCTGATCTTGAATTTTTTTCCAGCCTCCAGAACTGTGGAATATAAACTTTTGTTGTGTAAACCACCTAGTCTATGGTACTTTGTTGCAGTAGCCCAAACTAAGACACAGTAGTTGTCAAGCAAAAATGTCTACGGAGACTGCCAAATGGCCTTTAGGGGCAAAATCCCCCTCCATTGAAAACCGCTAGACTAGATAGTTTCAGTGTTCTTTGCATCATTAGGAATTGACATAGTGGCGGGCTGGCATTGCTGTAATACTCAGGGAAAGTTCACTTCTCCTGGCTGATATTGGAAGCACTTAGATATGACCACAGCTCTGCAGCCACGTGTTCATAATGAAATAACCCCATCCTAAAAGGAGAAAAACTCAAATCATTGATCTCAAAGCCACAAGTACCCTCAGTCTTCAATATTATAATGCAGTCTTTGCTTGGTGAAGGTAAATTGAATAAAGATATTTGGTGCTCAAACAGTTACATGTTCTGGAAACCAAAGTTTCTCACTTAGAGGAATGGCCTTTTTCCTTGGGCAGAATCAGTACTTAGAATAAAAAAGTGCTCTGTAAAACCCCTCCTTCTATCAAAGCATCTCTGTCCTTTATCTATTTTATTAATCCATCTTTCTGTGCCAATGTGAAGACAGAGAACGTTTGGAAGAACCACTGGACTTGGATCTGGGGCCCTGGTTCTGGATCCTGGTCAAGTCATTAAACTCGCTGTGTTAATTTGGACAAATTACTTCACATATTGGCTCACTCATTCAAGAAACTTTTTCCAAGTGCCTGCTGTCCCACAAGAAGCTCTAATATTTGGCTGGGGGAAACACATGGGATGACATGGCTTTCCTCCTGGTTGCTCACAACAGAAAAGAAGGACGAAAACAGAGCAAGGACCACACCCTGTGGGACACTGTTGGTATGTCTCTACTGCACCACTCACAGGGAAATCACAACCAGTTCTATTTGTCTCCACATTGGTCAGGGAGCTGGATTCTTCCTTCATGGCCCTGTCTCCATCAAGGTCACTAGCGTCCCTTTCTCTATCTGGTCAACTCACACTGACTGGTGCTAACCGTGCCCAGTAACGTTGGTGGGAAGGGTATTTGTCTGACATCCACATCAAGGATAGCCTGCTCTGTACGCCTACCATTTGTTTCCTGGCTCCTAATTAAGGGAATCCCTGTCCAGTCCCTACCACCTGTACGCCTCTCATCTAAATCACTTCTCTTCCTTTTCTCTTTCCTTCCCCCAATTCTCAGAATTATCTAATCACAGGGACTCAGATTATATTACAGCAAGTATGTGTCCAAAAATATGAGAATCTTCCTATTTTAAATAGGGATTCCAGTACCAGAGCAGCTGGAAACCCTGCCCTAATAGGAAATGATGGGGAGCTTGGACGTGGGTGTTTATGGTGTGCCGTGGGATACACTTTTTGCCTGGAGGATGATCTCATGCCTAATTGTCTGACCTGTGACCAGGGAGTCCTCATACAGGAAACTTGTTTATACTAGATGCCCTTGTGGCTGTTGTCTGACTCACGTCTGGTCTATGCCTGCCTGACCATTGCTCTGGCACTGGGAGTCCAACCTGAGCTCTCCCCAGTACCCTGGGGAAAACCCGGCCTGGGACAGCCCATGGGTCTTCAGATGAAAGGTACAAATTGAATATATTGCTACAACGGGAAATAAATTCAAAGGTTTTTACTTACAGATCCTGGGCAGGGAGAGTTCAGGGAGTTGGGAGGGCAGTCCTCTGTCCCCAGGTCACAGGAGGCAGGGATGAAGAGTCAGGAAGAGAGAAAGAAAGAGTGTATGGCACTGACCAGCATATAAGGGATTGTCCTTTAAAGGTAGCATATGGAAAGTGGAAAGGCGGGGGGAGCCTGTCTGCTAGGCAAGAGAGATGCCTCTAGGTTCTGATCTCTGGCCACTGGCTTGAGCCATTTGGTTGTGGTGTGATGTGAGTGGTAAGCTCAGAGTGTGGAGGGACCATGGCGCTCCTCAAGAAACGGCAGGTGGCAACTTGACCACCAATTTGTAACTCTATATACTTTTTCTCCCATGGCCAAGCACTGGTTCCAACTGATGGGGATGGATCAGTGAAATACTATAAACCAAAACTTCATATAGATTTTCAATTTCCCTTTCAAGGCCTCAAATTCCTCCAGTATGAAAATAAAGTGTCGGTTAGAAAATCTCTGTTAGAGTGTTATTATTATTCAGTATGACTGGGATTCCTTTTCCTACCAGTATCCCTGATATTCCTTTCTCTCTCATTTAAGAATTGCTGCTTGATCCAGATGTGGAGGTTGCAGCACTAGGTGAAAAGAGAAAGACAGCCTCCCCAGAGGTGGGACTCTGCGACATGTGGGTGCAATAGCAGGATTTGGGAAGCTGAAATGAAAGTCTTCACATTTTGCATAAATTTTTAAAATAATGTTCTACAAAGTGTATCTCATTTCCTTGGTGTGATCCAGAGCTGCTTTAATTAAACCTCAGAACCAGATGAACAGGAATCATGGAGATAAACAAAATTTTCCATATTTTAATTCACAGGGTAGGTTCTCCTGAGCTTTTATCCACTGGGTAGAAATTCTCAAAATGAGAACTTACCTGCTTTCAAAGTGTTCCCCTGAGAGGCTGGTCCACCAGGGTGTGAGCATTGCTGTCCTGTGTGGTTCTAATAGCATGGACTTCATGTCACACCTGATTGGATATCCTAGTGCCTCCACTTGCTAAATAGTTACTGTGATGTTGAGCATAACAACAGAGCCCCAGTTTGCTTATCCACGAAATTAGGAAAATAATATATTTTGCAGAGTATTGTCAAGGTGGTGCCAGGCACATCACTGGTACCCTTTCTTTTATCCCTATGTTCCAGCATCTGCCCCATGGTAGGCATGCATTAAATGTTAGCTGTGTTCTCCTCCCCACTTCTTGTATTCCCTTTTTAAAAGGGGCTTTAATAGGCTCTTGTGTCAGGCCACAGAGATATCTTCTTCCTACCATAATTAAGCAACTTGAGAAATCCTGCGAGGTCGATAAATTTGGAAAATGCTTACATAAAACAGAATATAAAATGGCAAACCCTGCCATAAGAAGCCAGTAAAAGTCAATTGCTTTATGCGACACCTCTACAAATGGCATTATGTCATTGCATAATATTAGTAAGAAATTGTAAGATTTTGTTCAGGCCTATAAAATGTAATGAGTCTCACATCATCTACCAATATAAAAATAAATTGAAAGAAAGTAATATTTAAAAAAGAAAAAATAAACCAAGCTTCCAACTTCTTGGCTTTTTCTGTGTTTGAGGAAATTTCATGCATAAAGAAATGGATTTAATGGTCTTCAATGTGGTTGGTTGGCTTTTTCTCTCTCTTTTTTCATTTCTCTTGATTATTTTAATTTTTCATCTTTGCCTTTTCTATTTAACTGGGAACACACAAAAACTCTGTTTCAGAAATCAGGTGGTCTTGGCTGAAAAGCTCTCCCAATGCATAAAAAAGAACTTTAAATGTTCAAAAAATGGAAAGTCTTCATGCTGCCAATAAAGAGATGGATTTATTCATCTGGGCTAAGGTACAGGACATTAACTTTCACAGATGCAGTTGTTCACTCAGCAGTTTATACTAACCCAACCCGAAAAGTCTTTGTACACCCAAAGAACTGAAGTCATATGAGTCTGGCCTAGCAGTGTTTCTTTTGGTAAGAAATAGAGATATGGGAATCCAAAGGTTTCCAATGAGCACTTCTCTTAGGCAAGGTTGAATGCCCATTGGTTCTGAAACAGAAAGAATTGATCGCTCTGATGAGATTATGCCACACTACCAAAAACCCTGGTTTGCATCTGTACTAAATATGATCTGGAAAAATAGAGGTAGGGAATAATCTCACAGCTCCCCCACAGTGCACACTCATGGATGTGAGCAAACACATCCACTAGGAATAATATATAACAAGAGCTGAGCCATTGGGCTCTCTAAATAAACTGTCCGCATATTTGGGGAAGGGAAAAACAAATGTGGTATGCTTGGCTCAAAGAATGAGCTCTGTTTTTCTTCTTTGTCAGCATTACCATTTAGTGGTGCAGACAGACTGGACACCCTTGGGGATGGGGCATGTTGCTGGCTCAAAATGGAAACAGCATGGAGTAGTTTAAGCCAAGAAGGAAGACTTGGATCCATGCAACAAACTCAAGTCACTCACAGACTGAGAGAAATT
Source organism: Indri indri (assembly GCA_004363605.1). Classification (NCBI taxonomy): domain Eukaryota; kingdom Metazoa; phylum Chordata; class Mammalia; order Primates; family Indriidae; genus Indri; species Indri indri. Next base: position 33,600 of record RJWJ010006742.1, on the reverse strand, counting down.
TCGAGTTGAACTGAAACCTACAGGTCATCTCTCCAACCTTTAACCCAGTGCTGGAATCCTTTTCCAGGTGGCTGAAAGATGGCCACCTAGCCTTCAACTGAACTTTTTACAGGGACAGGAAGTCCATTATTTGTGAGTAGCTCTGGGTATAATTTTCTGTGTTTATTATTATTGTCATTACCATGTGGATCACTACTATTTTTAACAAAACTACAGCAATAGTTGTAACCTCCAAGGAGACACAAATCCAGGATGGCTATGGGGCTCATTTTCTACTCTTGTTAGTGGATTTTCAGGAGCGACCTCAACATTCCTGAACCCTACAGAAGCATCTGAAACCAGAATCTGAACTTGGAGAGTCCTCCCTTTATAAGCAGGAAATCATTTGGATGATCCCTGTTCCTCTCCCCTTTGCACAGGAAGAGCATTATGGGAGCAGGGTCCCACCTATTGGAACACTTTTTTGTGGGGCCTCCAGTTACACTATCTTCCGAAGTCTACTCATGAGCACTTACAAAGTGTAGGTTTCAAGCTAAGCACTTTAGATGTATTTTCACATTTAATTCTCCCAAAGTCCTCTGAGGGTGGACACTATACTTAGCCCCATTTTGAAGAGGAGGAACTAAAGTCTCAGAGGAGATTACTGGCCACGGTAAAAACTGGGCTTTCAGCTAAGGCCATGTTCTTAAACTTTGCTACATAGGTGGCTGCCGCTGGTACAGTGGACCAAGAATAAACTTTGAAGTCAGCCAAGCTTTTCACTCCCTGCTTTTCCCTTTAGTTTGCCCAACATTAGGTACTTTCTTAGCATTTTAGAGTCTCAATAACCTTGTCAATAAAATGGCGATAATATTTCTTCATAATTTTTTCATTGGGATTAAATGGGATCATGTATATGTCTTGGACAGTAAGTGGAATTTTTTCCTGTGACTCTAAAACTGGAGAGTAATCCTCCAAATAGAGAAAAATAAGCATTAAATATCCAACCCTACATAGCAAGGGCAGCCAAAAAGTTGTCGACAACTGATCCTCTCCCAGGGCTCAGTAAGAAGTGGGCAAACACCTCTCCTACCAATTATGACCAATGAGCTATCTCTTCCCCCAGAATTTAAGAAGAGCAGTGACAGAAGGGAGATCAAGCATCATGAGTCATCAGTAGTTGACCTATTAGGGGGAGGGCTGTTACTTCTTCCCCCTCATCCTAGAGTCAATGAGGCAGGCCCCAGGAGAATTAATGCTAAAGAATAGGAGTACCTTCGAGAAGGAAAGACCTGCATCGTATTCTCGGTTGGACAACTGCTCATGCAGCGGATTCTTGATCTGCCCACTGCCGCTTTGAGCAAGAAAAAAGAGGGTTGAGGGAGCAGGTAGAGGAAGAGTGAGGATTCCAAACCAGCTCATGCCCACTACTTAAGGTGGTAAGGGTGGGTAATTTTCTTCTGGAGAAAGAGACTCCAGAGAAGGTGACTTGGATTGAGTCATCTGCTGGTGTTACCCAAAAGAGCAACTCCACACAGACAGGGCGACCCTGGCCACAAGGGCTGAAGTATATTGCTGATGGGGTTGCTGTAGGTGTATTTTATGGGGGAAAGCATGAGAGTAAGAATGGAATAGCACATTATGAAACCGCGAGGCTGGAACTCACACATGAGCCCTACAAGAAAGCCTTTACTGGGATGCTTGCTGCACAGACCACTTTGTGTTAGTCTAAGGAGCAGCAACACTGAGGAAAATATACAACTGCAAATGCAGTTAAACATAAATGCTTTCCCCTATTTCCCCTAATCCCTTCTACCTGAGGAGGTAGAACAAGAGGTGAAGAAGGAGAAGAACATGGAATGGAGGTGGAGAAGCATGAACTGCACCCCACACACACATACCTGCAATCCCCTGAGCCCAGGGTCAAGCCTAAACTGGGAGGGGGAAGGGGTTGGCTAATGAGTTTGGAGTTTAATGTTATACTGCACTGAGTTTTTAATAATTTAAAGTGACCAGAGAGTCATAGCAGTCACCTCAGTAGTTAATAAAGGATGATGAAAGAGGATTCTATATGGCATACCTGGGGGTAGTGATTAGGAAAAAAAACGTATTTCATGTGTGTACCCAACCAACTTTATTATTGGTTTATCCAATAACATATGTCAAATACCAGGCATATAATATCTCCTCAAGAAATGGTAGTTATCTCTTCCTTTTATGTTATAGCATGTATTTGTCTTCTTCCCTGATTCTAACATGAATTATAATTCTTTAGAGAAAAAACTGAAAAACGCAAAAAAATATAAGGAGCACATTGAATATTAATCACAACCTTCTTCCTACCTTTTGATGCACGGTTGAGCAGCAACCTTAGCAAGTTTTTCCTTATCATGAACCTAAATCTGCTCCCTGAAATTTCCATGCACTGGTCCCAGAACTGCCTTCTAGAGACATACAGACTCAGTCCCCTCTTTCCTCCATGTGACACTCTTTTAAATATGTAAAAAGGATAGCTGTTTTTTTTTTCTTTACACACTCCTCTTTTTTCATCAGTGGAAATTTTTCTATTTTTCACCATTCTTTACTTATTCTGGTTTCCGGCCCTTTCCTATCCTGGTCAGTCAACCTCTGAAGATGTCTTGTGGGGCCAATGTTACTCCTTAAATATGACACAGAACCAAGCCAAGTCCCAAACTTGACATGGGCAGATCGTAACTTCTTTCATTTGAACACTGTTCTTAAATTTCTGTCATTGAGTACAGCCAAAGAACACAAAGAGACCAATTTGTCAGGTTGAAAATATTGCTTTAGTTATGCTGACCTATTTTCTTCTTCAGAACTTCTCAGGGGAAAAAAAATTGGCTGTTTGATTTTGAGATTTTCCTAACTTGACAGAGAACTTTTTGTCAGCCTCTTGAAAGAAATAGAGATTCCTGATGTCTAGGGGTAAAAATAAATTATTCAGAAATATGTGCCAGGATAGTTAGAAGCTCTTTTTTCTTCGTTCATTCATTCATTCATTCATAAGTTGTGAATAAGAAGGATGTATTCCACCACTTACAATTGGTAAGAAGGATAGTGAAGGCTCTTTTCAAATTCCCAACCATAGACATTGTGAATACCAGTCATCACTACCATCTTTATCATCCTCTCTGAGGTCATCCCCAATGTCACTATCCCCATCATTACTCACATTTGTTGAGGACATGGCATGTACTGGGTCCCTTTCCATGGGGTTGGTTATCTCAGTTTTCTTCTCTTTTTCTTATATTAAAATATCATATGCTTATTACTAATAATACAAAATATTCAGAAGTTACTAAATATCCCACAGGCTCTATTGCATTTAACTCTTAAAATCACCCAGCAAAGTAGAAACTATTGTTCTCTTATTTTGTAAATGAGAAATTTGAAGCCTAATGAGAGCTAGTAAGTGATGGAGCCAGTGTTTGTACCCAATAATAAATAACATTAGAGCATGTGCTCTTTTCCATGCTTTAGCAATTTCAAGTGAAATAAAGGATATGTGGGCTTTTGAGTGTAGGGTGTTACAAAAGGATGTCAAATGCTTATGTATTCTTCTAAGTTAAGTTGATTTGCAAATGGATTCTTTGAAATAATTGAAGGCAAAGTTGAAGGCAAAGGATCCCTACCTTGATAGTCAGCTATGGTTTGTCTTGTCAAGTGATTTCTACAAGAAGATGCAGTTTCTCTAGCATATGGGAGATTATAAAAGTGAGTAAAGACATATTTTACAAGACTGGTCTACTTCTGTATTTATTAAACAAGTCATATTTTGAGTAGACTACAGCTATGTACACATATTAACTCTGTGACCTTAGAGAGGCCATTGAAACTCACTGAGCTTTGTTTTCTGTATTTGCAAGATCAGTTTAATCAATAATCCCTGCCGTGATTAACTTTAGTGGCTTTTTGTGACTATCAGATAAGTTCACAGATATGAAGACTTTGTCATTATTAAAGACGTATATAATCTTATTATGGTTGCTGTTAGAGTCATCACATCAGTATTATTACTTTAGGAGTCCTGTGGAGGAAGTCGAGGGTGAGGAATCTCTGCACCATCAAGACATACGACTTTACCCTTTTTTATTTTGTGCTTCTGTTTCCTCAAAAATAACAATAAATTAGCAATTTACAAGCCCAGCCTACCTCACAAAATTACTATGGCTATATATAAAACTGTTTTTGAAAACTGTTTCAGAATTAGAAAGGATTAATAGTACCACAACAGCGCAGCAATACACACTGGTTGTTTACTGCAATGAGCCGGTCAGACCCTTTAAGTCCAGAAAGGCCCCACATTCCTTGAAAAATTTGTTGGCTTGGACAGTCTGAGAAATGTGTCCTACTGGCAGAGAGTGACTTAAAATGACAAAAGCTGCCATTCATTGAGCACTAATTATACATACCCAATTTCCAATACTATCCTATGAACTTATTTATTCTCTTCTAACTCCCCCAAGAAGCTACTGTTTAAAATAAGGAATGGAAGGAAAGACAGTAATGTTTATTGAATATTCACTGCTTTCCAGGCACGTACTGTGTATATAATATTTTTTTAATCCTCACCATGTGTCTAAAAGATGCCTTCAATATACATACGTGAAAATTTCCCATTAGAGGATTTCCCCGTTGTCCTTCACTCTGCTAATAAGTGGCTCAGCTGAGAGTCAATCCCAGGACAGTCTAAGGCCAAGGCCATGCTCTTTCCACCACAGTGCCCATTCGGTAATCGTACCACAAACTGTCCAACTCAAATTCTGTGCTTTACTCACTGTGCCAGTGTGGCTTCTCAAATTGCCCCAAGATAAAAGAGCAACAAGGACACAGCAGTGGAACACATGTCCTCCACAGATGTTGTTGGCTGAATTGTGTCCAACCCCTCCCACCCCCAAATTCCTATGTTGAAGTCCTAACCCCAGTACCTCAGAGTGTGACTGTCTTTGGAGATCAGGTCTTGAGGTAATGAAGGTTAAATGAGATCCTGTGAGTGGGCCCTAATTCAATCTCATTAGCACCCTTATAAGAAGCGGAAATTTGGACACAAAAGGAGATACCAGGGAAGTTGGTGCACAGAGGAAAGATCACATAAGGACACAGCAAGAAGGTGGCTCTCTGCAAGCCAAGGAGAGAGGCTTCAGAAGAAACCAACCCTGTTGACACCTCAACCTCAGACTTCCAGCACCAGAACTGTGAGAAAAATACATTTTTTTTTTTTTTAGTTTAAGCCATCCAGGCTATGGTATTTTGTTACACCAGCCCAGGCAAACTAATACAGGTGAGGAAATGAAGGCAGGTGTGACAAGACATACAGAGATGGCTGGTGAGTAAGAAAAGGCCATTAATACTCCCTCCACCCTTTAAAATTCTCCCCAGAGATCATGACACTGCCTTAGATTCCATTCAGACAGTATTCCTATGAGAAGTATGAGTTTTCTGCTATAATCGATCATTTTTAACATATAAGAATTATTAAAAAAAAAAAACAAAACTCAAGCTCTTAGAATCCCCCTGTCCTCTCCTACTCTGGCTTTCCAGGTCATAATGAGAAACAGGGTTGGGGTCCAGAGGGTGTGACCTGAGGGCAGGGCTCTCAGAGGAACTGAGAGGCACTAAATCCATATGCATTTAAACAAACAGGCAAAATACATGGAGATTCCGGAGATGACAGAGTCATCTGTCCAGAGAGAAGAGTTTCAGGCTTGAGAAGAGCTCAAGGAGGAAGATAAACAATGAGCCACTGCCTTGGGCTTGAGACTTGGGTGCCACAGATGTGAAAAGCAGATCCTTCAGAAATTTGATTGCACATTGTGTGATGTGTACTCCTCACCACTGAATTTTAAAGAAAACTTCAGTGAATTTCTACAATATTTTTTGAACTAGATATTTGTTTTGTTTGGATGCATTGCTTTGCTCTAAATGAATTGAAGGCAATCCAACATATTTAGATTATACACAAATACAATGTTGGAAACAAATTCTGTGTCATTCATTTGGGATTAAGTCTTCCACCGTGGTTGTCCTTCTCTTTGAGGATCACTATGTTGAAGTGCCTGGGTTGTATGTAAATTCTGTAAGGTGAGGGGGCTGCATTTACTTTTATCTAAGTGTCTAGGCACCTAAATCCTACCCAAATGCACCTACTGGTTTCACACTGAATTTATTCTACTGATGATTATTGAGAACCTACAAGGCTAGGCATTGTCTATACAACAGAAACAAGAAAAAGTGTTCACTCCCCTCATGCAGCTTACAGTCCAGAGTAGGTGTAAGATGTGTGGGGAAACAGTTTCCCAAAATGAACATTCTCTGAAGAGAAAGAAGCTAGAATATGTGCAATATCGCATACTTGATATGTAATTTACTTCCCATAAAACTGCTATGACATAGGTACTTAGTGCCCACCTGTAAGACAGAAATGCTGAAATTTAAAAAAATTTAAGTAATTTTTAACTGGGAAGTAGGCTAGTTCTATTGCTTGCTGGCAGTGTCCTTCACAATATACCAACCTCTCTTTCTTCAGGGCAAGGTCTTTGTCTTACACATTTCGAAATTCCTATTATGCCATAGAAAACATCCCACCAAAAAATAGGTCGAATTATTTGGGGTTGAATAACATATTTGTTAATGCATTATTGGCGTTCCCCAGGGATTAGTCCATCATTCCAGGATTTCTTTTCTCTACCTGCATTTACTTCCTAGCTGATACCATCCGATTCCATCACTTTAAATGCACGCCACTAACTTCTGGATTTTTATCTCTAGTCCTAACTGAATTCTGGATTTCTATATGAATCTCCCACTTGACATCTCCCTGGGATGGCTTGTAGACATCTCTAACCTAGCATGTTGAAAGGAAGCACTTGATTTCCCACTTCAAGCCAGATTCATCCCTTCCTCACCCTGTTCCCCACCTTAATATACTCAGTTGTTCAAGCCAAAACTTGGTCATCATCAGCTTCTCTTTTTCCTTCACATTCCATATTCAGTATATTAGCAAATCCTTCATGTTCCCCCATCAAAATACATCTCGAACGCTAACACTTCTCACCCTCCACCCCTATTTTCACCTTCTGGTCTAAGCGAGTGTCTCTCTCTCTCCTGGATGGTAGGGATGGCAGCAAGGCCTCCTTTTGTTAAAAATAAATATTTTCTTTTTAATTGACAAATAATAACTGTATATATATTTACGGGTATGATGTGATGTTATGCAATATGTATGCAATAGCTTCTTTACCTGTTTGCCTGCTTCTGCTCTCACCTCCCCAAGGTTTATTATCCACTTCCCACTAGTGTGTTCCTTTTAGCACGAAAGTCAAGTCATGCCCCTCTCCTGTTCAGAATACCCCCATGGCTTTTCCATTACATGGATTAGGAAACTCTAAGAGGTAGGTACAGTGGTTCTCTAACTAACCTCTGCTTCCTGTTGGACCTCATCTTCTGTCCCCTTTGTCCCCTCTGCTCTTGCCACACTGGACTCCTTGCTGTTTTCAGAACACACTGAGGTCCTCTTACCTCAGAACCTTTACATTTGCCCCGGTCTGGCAACCAGTTTCCAAATTGTCACGATGCCTCACTTCTTTAAGATTTCTGTTATATCATGTACTCACAGGCTATACATACTTCCCTGTGTGTATATGCAAACACTATAGTAGGAGCATAATAAATGGCTATATGAAATTCACTAGAATCAGAAAACATTTGCCATGACCAAGACTGGATAAAGTGGGAGCTCATGTCTTTTCTTCAAGAGCTCTCCTGCTTTTGCACACCCTGTGTGGATGTTCACAATTACTCGTCTGGCAGTTTCATCACATAGATCAGGCTCAGCAGCTGCCAAGGAAACCACATAAACCTCACATCATCATTGTCTGCAGCCAAGAAAGCAATGGCATATGTTGCCCAGGATCCACTTGCCTTTCCCATTTGTCTTTGGTTACAAAGTTGGCAGCTATGGGAGCATCGAGAACCTTGTTGTTGCTCTGGAACGAAACAGATTCTAGATGTGAGGTCAGAAGAAGGATGTGCTATGTGGAAAGGAAAAGCTTCTTTGACAAAGTGCCAAAGTCAGACAGAGCTGGGCCATGTGCTACCAGGCAATGTCAAATGAGCCTGCTCTTGCCATGTCCTTCCTTCCCTCCTTAGAAGCCAAACAACTGAGAATCAAAGTCACCTTCAAGCTTTTGGACAAGATCCCAGCCTAACCGGCTGCATAAAAAAAAGCTGCTTTGCTGTCAGTCCTTCAGAAATGAAGTGCAGAAACACTGGGCTCTGTGTGGACACGTCTCCTCCTCTGTTGTCTCCAAGTTGCTGTGAGATCCCTCCATGCCTGGGCTGTGACTATGTTCTGATCACAATTCATTTACCCTCAGTTCACAAATTTACAGTTCACAGTTTGCAAGGCAATATAATTTATTCCTGGCTTAGAGCTTTCTTTCCTCTGATAACAGAGGTGGGATTAATTAAGGGCAATTTTTAATTAATTAGGGAATTTAAAAAAAAATTATAAGGATTATTTGGCTTCACTTTTAATGTAGATTTTGGTGCCAAAGAGTCCTGAGTTTAAGTGGCCATTCGGCACTTAAGAGTCAAAGGATTAGGGCCTGTCACTTCCTTGCCTGGCTTCAGTCTACTCATCTCTAACATTGGGTGATTGTGAGGAATTAATGAGCAAGCATGTACAGGATGCTTGATGTACTATTTGCATGTATCGAATCTTAAATAAGTATTATTGGTGCAGTCATTTAATGAATTTTGACCTACCACCTACTATGTACCAGGCATGGTTGGAAGCTAAGGACACAGCAATAAACAAGACGAAGCTTCTAGTTCAGGGAGCTTTAAATGCTAGTATGGAAGACAGACAAAAAACAAGTAAAAACTATAGATTATACACATTAGCTGTAAGTCTCCCTTTCATTAACCCTGAGTCTTACACTAAGATGAAGGTGCCACTGTTCAGATATATGTACACACACAGAGAACCACCTCCTACCATGCTCTTAGGATTCCCTGGTAGATAGAACTCAGTGTTACTTTATAGATTTCAGTAGTATCACGTGTTTTTAAATTCTTCCACTCAAACAATTGTTTTTGAGGACATACTACATGCTGGGAAAATAGTGTTAGATGTTGGAATAAAAAGGTAATAAGAAATTTCCTTTGCATTAAATGGCTTATGATTTTGTGGTGGAGACAGACCACTAAACATACAATTACAATACTATATATTACTTGTTCTTTGGAATTTTCAAATACTTTGGCAACCTAGAAAGTCTAAAAAGTAAAGAACGCCTCCTCATGTGACCTAGGAGAGGTTTCTCTAAGAGGGCAAAATTGTGTAGGGTAACTCAGATTAAAACAGGTAAAGCAATGAGGAAGAACTTTCCAGGAACAGAGAACATTTAATGCAAATAAATAACATAGGAATTAGTTGGATATGACTGAACATTAGGGAACACCTATTTAATCAACATATTCTACTCTAAGCAATGTGCTGGCAGTGAGAAACAAGAGCAAGGCACAGGTAAGTGTTAAAGGGCAATAAGCAAGGAAAATTTCAACATATACAGCAAGCACTACAATAGAAATAGCAAAAAAAAAAAAAAAAAAAAAAAAAAAAAAAAAAAAAAAAAAAAAAAAAAAAAAAAAAAAAAAAAAAAAAAAAAAAAAAAAAAAAAAAAAAAAAAAAAAAAAAAAAAAAAAAGAAAGAAAGAAAGAAAAAGAAAAAAAAAAAGGAGTAGATTCCCAGAAGAATCTGTAATAAGAATGAGAAATTAGAGGAAGGATTGGGTATGGGGTCTGGAGGGAGAACTTTCAGAACAGCAGGACTAACTCCTACAAAAAGTCTTTAGTCAGAAACTTTGAAAAATTCTAGGAATTTGCAGTAATTTGTTAAGGCTAGAAAGAACTCATCCTTCAAGAAGGCCTTCCTTGAGCCTCCCGGCAAGATCAGAGTGTCTCCCACTGGCTTCCTAAGGAATGAGAACAAGATGGGCCAATACTGCTGAGATGCCATTTCAGTGACTTTGCTCCTGGTTAGTAGAGTTTTAAAGTTCTTGCCCCCTCTCCAGTTAGATAAATTTTTCCTTCCCATCCTGGTGAGAGCAAGTGAGAGGGTGGGGAGAGAAACTGGAATTATTCTTTATTAGCCCATCTTCTGCTGATAGGGGAAAACAGGAATCATCTAATGGTAGCAGGACAATGAATAAATAAGGGTGACCCTCCAACAGCAAGAAAGAAAACCTGGACAAGTGGAGATTAAGATAAAAATCAAGAAAGTTCTGGAGTTTTATCTTTGGCACTTTCACTAATGAAATGTACAACAATGGGCAAATCGCTCTTCTCTCTGGGCTGTAGTTTCTCCATCTGTAAAATAAGGGGTAATAGCAGATGATCTCTAAGGGCCCTTGAAGCTCTGACATTTTATGGTTTCTATAAGGCATTCAGAAATTATTCTTGAGCTGCCTTTGTCAAAAAGCAATAAAGTTTAATATAATATTTTAAAATCCACTATTCAAATACTAATGGACTTAAATGACAAGGGTGTTAAGGAGAACTAAATGAAAAGCTTGCGCTTTCTGACCTAATCAATCAACATAAATGGATGGCAGAAAAAAGTGCAGAGGATGGAATACTGAATATTATCAAGAAAATTGACTTTTGAATCAAGGAGTCAAGCATGAAGAATTCACCAATTGTGAAAGGTCCAATGTTGAGGATCACGCGGCACCAGCTTGAGGAAGGGCAGGACGAAGACTCGCACGGGGCGGATAGTGATGAACACAAGGGGCGAGCAGATTCAGTAATGGAGAGCAATGACCAGGGGTGTTCTGTGATGTCAGAGTCAGAGTCTACTGAGAGCAGCCATGGTCCAAAACTGTAGACCACCGTAGGGCTGTGCAGACAGAGAGGAGACAGCTGTCGGAACAGGAATACTTCCAAAGATGGTCAGATCTGTCCTGCTGAAACCTTTCTTCATCTGTCAGCTGCTTTGAATGAACTACACCACATATGGTACTAATTTTAAATGTCTAAATTTAAAAAAAAACCTATTATATACCAATAGTTATAAGACATAGATACATTGAGATGTATGTATAAATTTATAAGTATAAATACATGAATTCTGGACTTTCATTAATGTACTCATCTATTCTAGAATTAATATGATGATGCACAGTATTTTACTTACTGTAGCTCTGAAGCATTTTATTATTTAGGGTTTACATTGTTCTTTGTGTGGCAGAAAACAGAAAACTAACTACATGAGCTCAATAAAATAAGTGGTTCATCATTCTCACATAACGAGAAGCTGAAAATTAGAATCCAGAGCTGATGTGGCCCTTGTTAATGTTAGGAGCAGAGGCTTCTAACATTTTGCTCAAATATTCTTAGTGTGGTTTTCATCCTCATGTCATTGCTTCATGGTTTTAAAATGATTGCTGCACTTCCAGCAACACATTTGTGTTCCAGGTGAGAATAAGAAGAAAGGCTGTAACATTACCTAAAAATATGGAAGTGGCTTTGAAACTGGGTAATGGGTAGAGGCTGGAATAATTTTGAGGTACATACTAGAAAAAGCCTACATTGTTGTGGATACACCATAAGGGGTGATACTGGTCGAAGGCTCAAAAGAATTGGAGAGCTATAGAGAAAGCCTCAATCTTCTTAAAAAATATCCAAGTGGTCATGAACATTTTCTCCATGGGAGAAATATAGATGGTAAAGGCCATTCGGATCAAGTTTCAGATGAAAATAAGGAACATGTTATTGGAAACTAAAGGAAAGATCATCCTTCCTATAAAGTAGCAAATAACTTGATTGAATTGTGTTTGTGTCAGGTAGAACTTGTGAATGATAAGATAGGATGTATGGCTGAAGAAATGTCTAAGCAAAGTGTTGAAAGCACTGCATGACTTCTCTTTAATGCTTATGGTAAAATATGAGAGGAGAAAAACAATTTAAAGATGGAATTTTTAATCAAGAGGAGCAGAATGTAGAAATTCTCAGCTCATCCATATTGCGAAAAATGAGAAAACGTGTTTGAAAAAGAACACCAAGGATGTGGCCAAGAGACCATTTGATAAGGAGATTAGTATGGATCAGCTAGGTGCTATTCATCGAGACAATGGAAGAATGATCCTGAAGGCATTTCAGCATTTATCAATGCTGCCTCTCCCATCATAGGCCCTAGTACAAGGGCCTTGGGGACGGAATGATTTCAAAGAAGGGGCCAAGACCCTGATGCTTTCTACCCAGTGCTTCCTCAAGGCTCTGCTCCCTACCTTCCCATGCCGTGGGCCCAGGTGTCGTGCAGGTGGTGACAGCCACCCCTCTAGAGGGCACAGGCAGTAAACCTTGGCAGCAACCATAATATCTCTGTCAGTATGCAGAGTGCACAAGCCATGGAGGTGAGGCCACTCCTGTGACACCAGAATGGTTGAGCCATTTGCATGGAATTCCAGCCTGAGAGAGCCACAGGTATGAGACTCCAACCTGCAAGAGCGTCGGTGGGGGTAGAGCTTCCTGGAGCCTTAGGGGCCCAACTCCTAATCAGCACGGATGTGGAGGTAGGACCTCTGCTCCAGTGAGCATGGAGGGCAGAATCACAAGTCAAAGAAGATTATTTTCCAGCATTACAATTTTGGACTTACTTGGGACATGTTATACCTTTCTTTCCTATTTCTCCCTTTTGGGATGGGAATGTCTTTCCTTTACCTGTCCCACCATAGTATTTTAGAAGCACATAACATGTTTGATTTCACAAGTTCCCCGCTGGGGAGAAATTTGCTTCGGAATTAATTGTACCTTGGATCTCACCCATATCTAATTTAGATGCTATTTAGATGAGACTTTGGACTTTAGATTTTTGAGTCAATGATGAACTAAATTAAGTTTTACAAGCTGTAGGGATGAAATGCATGTATTTTGCATATAAGAAGGACATGAATTTTGGAGGATTGGGGATGGAATACTGCGATTGGCATGTCTGTGTCCCCCTAAAATTTATATGTTGAAATCCTAATATCCAATATGTTTGTATTGGGATGTGAGGCCTTTCAGGAGGTAATTAGCCGTGAACCAGGAAATGGGCTCTCATCAGACACTGAATTTGCCAGAGATTTGATCTTGGACTTCCCAGCCACTACAACTATGAGAAGTAAATTTCTGTTTTTTATTAACTACTCAGTTTATGGTATTTTGTTATACCAGCCCAAAGGACTAAGATAGTGCCTGTTTTAGAAATAAGGTGATTTTAAGATTTCTTATCATTTCGGGTTTATCACCAATGTTAATTTTAAATTTTACTTTTAAATCAGCTTTATTGAGGGATAATTTAAATGCAATAAATTATAATTATTTTAAGTGTAAAGGTTAATGTAATTTGAAAAATGAAAAAAAAACCAAAACACATAACCACTTGCCCATCAAGACATAGAACATTTATATCATTCCAAGAAGGGTTCTCAAGATGCATTTCAGTCAATTTCATCCCCTTCAGCCTTAGGAAAAAACTGTTCTGCTTTTTGTCCTTATAAATTAGTTTTGCTCATTCTGAAATTTTATATAAATGGAAGCATATTGTATTTATTCTGGATTTTTCTGATCAATATAATGTTTTGGAGAATCATTCATGTTGTTGCATGGGTCAGTAGTGTGTTCCTTTTAATTGCCGAGTAATATTCCAGCGTATGAATATACCATAATTTTTTTTTTTTGTCCATTCACTTGATGATGATATTTGGAATATTTTTAGTTTGGAGCTAAAGTTTTATTATAAATAAAACTGCAATGAAAATTTATGTACAAGCATTTTATGAACAAAATGTTTTGATTTCTGTTTAGAAACTAATTAGTAGTAGAATTATTAGGACAAGTAATAGCGTACGTTTCACTTTATAAGAAAAACTGCTGAACTTTTTCTAAAGTAGTAAAACCATTTTACACTCTCAACAACAATCCATAAAAGTTCCAGTTGCTCTCACTTTTCAACAAAACTTAGTTTTGTCATTCATTTTAATTTTGGCCATTTTAGTGAATGTGTAGTGGTATCTCATTGTGCATTTAATTTGCATTTCTAATTAATTTGATAACTAATGACCGTGAGCATCTTACATGTACCCATTAGCCATATCTTCTTTTGTGATGTGTCTGTTTAAATCTTTTGTCCATTTTTAAGTTGAGCTACCCATTTTTTGACTATTCAGTTGTAGGAGTTTTGTTTTTTTCTATTCTGCATATAAGATCTTTGTCAAATATGATGGGGTAAATATTTTTTTCCAGTCTGCAGCTCAATGCTTCATCTTCTTAATGTTATCTAAGATCAGAAATTTTAAATTTTGATTAAGTCCAATTTATCACTTTTTTTTCTTATTGCTTAATGCTTTTTAAGTCCTTTCTAAAAGATCTTTGTCTAGCCCAGTGTCACAATGGAAACAACCAAACTGGTTTTCTTGCTCCTTGACAATGCATATCTTACTCTCCCCTCTGGGTACCTGTTACTGCTGTTCTACCTGCCTGGAGTACAGAATACTCTTCTCCCAGAGTGTTGTTTTTTTTTTCTTCCCCCCACCCACCCCAGAGTTTTGTATAAGTTCATTTCAATCAGCTTTCTGCTCAATGTCATCTCCTCAGGAAAACTCTGCCCCTCCCAAGTGACTCTACTTTTTTCCTATGTTTACTTCTAAAAGTTTCATGGTTTAATGCATATATGTAGGTTGATGATCCATTTTTTTCCTCTTTTGGATAATTTATTAGTTTCATATTATCATTTCTTAATTTAGTAACAACATTCAACTGAATTACTAAAAAGAAGAAATGAATTAAGCATCATCTTTTATTTTGTTCCCCAAATTAGAATAGCAAAAGTCATTTTTCTTACAGGCTATGTTTTATAACTCTCTAAACTGATCTTCCAATTCATAATATATTCTTAGCTTTTTAAGTGAAGATGATCCATTTTGAGTTAACTTTCTTGTATAGTATGAGGTTAGCATCTAAATTCATCCCTTTGCGTGTGGAAATCTAAGTGTCTCCACACCATTTACTGAAAAGATTATAGAATTGCCTTGTAAATTTTGTCAAGTATTAATTAACCACAAATGTAAGAATATAGTTCTGAACACTAAATTGTGTTGCATTAATGTATAGTCTAACTATACTCTAGTACTACACCATCTTGATTACTGCAGATTTATAGTCAATTTTGTAATTAGAAAGTGCGAGTCCTCCAATTTTGTTCTTATTCAAAATTGTTTTAGTTATTCTAAGTCCTTTGCATTTCCATATAAATTTTAGAATCGCCTTGTCAGTTTCTGTTTATAAAAAAATCATCTGGGATTTAGCTACAGTTTTAAATTGCATTGAATTGATAAGGTTGAGAAGAATTTGTGCCTTAACAACATTAAGTCTGCCAATCCATGAACATAGAATATCTCTTACTTTATTTAGGTCTTCTTTAGTTTTTCTCAACAATATTTTGTAGTTTGCGGTGTTCAAGCCTGATACATCTTTTTGTAAATGCATTCCTAATATTTTGTTCTTCATAATATCATTGTCAATGAAATTGTTTTCCTAATTTTATTTTTTGATTTGTTATTAATAGTATACAAAAAGGTAATTGTTTTTTGCATATTGATCTTGCATCCTGATTGTGCTGAATTTATTTGTTAGTTTTTTGTAGATTTCTCAGGATTTCTTACATACAGAATTATGTCATCTATGAATAAAGATAGTTTTATGACTTCCCTTCCAATCTGGATCCTTCAATTTCATATATTTATTATTTTTGTATGTATGCATTCATGTATTGCCTTATTGTGCTGGTTAGAAATTCTAGTGCTCTGTCCAAGTGGTGAAAACAAATATCTTCGCCTTGTGTTTGATCTCTGGAGGAATGCACACATATTTTTATAACATAGATGACTTTTCCTGCATTGGAAATAAATTCTTTGTGTTATTATGAGGCAGGAAGTCTCATCTAAAGTGAAATATCTGAGTTTGATTCCTTTCTCACCTAAAGTTTTCAGAACTGGTTTTGATACCAACAAACAAACAAAACTCATTTTTGTTTCTGTGCTTTCTTTACCTAGTTCAGCACGATCGCCAAAAGCCATTGTAGTTCAAGCTTCACAAGATAGCTGCAGAGATCAGATCCCCTCCAATGGGTCTCCACCAGACACGGTAGGAAAAGAGGAAGCCAGGTGGCAGTGATCTCAGCACTTCTCTCAGATCCTTCCGGACACATGACCAGAGCTCAGGCGACTAAACATTGTGAAGTAGGAAAAGGAAACAAGAAGAGAAAGGAGATGGTACTCATATGCTTTAAACTATCATAAGATAACTTCTGTAATCCTGTGGGAAGTGATTTTAGCCTATCCTATAGTAAGTACTCAAATGGTAGCTCCTGATATTAATATTATTGCTGGTATTATCATTACTGTTATTACATGTTCAGAGGACACTTTGTTCTCTGCAAAGAGGCTTGATCCTCCTATTTTTCTAGTAAAATAGTCCATTAGCATAAAAATCCATTATGACTGGAGGCAAAAATATACAAATTTGTTGACAATTATGACTGCATGTCTCCCATGTGGTATTCCCAGGCATGTGAGTGAATAGTGACCAGGGGAATGCAGGGAGTGCAGAAGCTGTGAAGCCTCAGCCCCATGGGCTGGAGTGACCCTTCCCCACTCCATCCCCAGCTGTATGATGACAAAGCTGTCATTAGTTAGGGGAGCTTGGAATCCCAAGTGCAAGGACCTTATGCTGTGCTCAAGAGACGGGAATCACTCCTGTCAGCTGCAGGGAGGGTGGGCATAGACAGCCAAGTGAGTTGGAAAGAAGAGGATTTCTGCCCTGCCTGATCCTTGGTCATCTTCCTCACAGGAAGTTGCAGAAAGCCTATTCTGAGAATCATCACACAGGCCTTCTCAGCAATGACAAAGAGATCGCCTCGAGATGATGGCATTCTCTGGGTGTGAGCTCTCTTTGACTCCCTGCCAGGCAGCCACAATTTACTGAAGATGGCTTTGTAAAGTAGGGTTCTGCCAGGGAGAGATTGGCACAAGAGAAATGAAGACAGCTAATTCTCAGGGGGTCGTCTTTGGCAAAATCCACTATTGAGGCCTCATGCTACTTGTGCTCATAGCTGCCGAAAACTAAGAGTGCCATCTGCAAACTGCGATTCATAAACACTCTGTCAGTCTGCCATCTACCCTGACATCATAAAATAACAAGAAGCTGCATTGTAATAAAGGAGAGGTTTGCAGCCTACCAATTAAACACATCTAATTTATTTCTCTTACAGCTGAGGCTTTATTTATTAGTAAACAGCTGCATTTGTTACACTTTTTACTCAAAACGTGCCAACTGGCACTTTGGATGATCCATTAATCCTAAATAATCATCTGTGTACTTCATAGATTCTGGATATATAGGTCTATATGTATAAGACGGTTATTAAAGAGCTAAAACCTAACCTTGCCAGTCAGCTGGAGGGTGTAGCTCTGCGTGTCAGGCTGGGTGAGTTAATGTGACATGAAGTATGTGGATACGAATAAGGTCTGGCTGAGTTTTTGGAAAGATTTTGCATGTGGCTTTAATTCTCCCTTTTCCCCAAGTACATGTAGAGAAATGTGCGTGTTAATTTTCTGCAACTGAGCATTGCCTGCATTCTTGTCAAAGTCTAATTAGCTTGAGACTACCATAAGTAAATTATAGGGCTACCTGCTTTTAATGGGGTCTTAGAGGAGTTGGGATAAGAAACATACCTTTTCCCTCATCACCTGAACTTTTGCAGACCCTGCTAAATGGTATGTGCTTCTGAGGTTAGAGTTCTACAGTTTTGGCAAAGGTAGATGCCAGTACACACACACACACACACACACACACACACACACACAGACTTCATTTTATTTGAAAATGGCTATAGTACATGAGAATAAGATCCAATCTCACCCAGTTTTTGTTTGTTTCCTTGCTGGCTGGGAAAAGTAGATTATTAAGAATCATTGCCAGGAAGAAGAGTTTTATCAAGCGACAGTTAAATATTTTGCTGGGCCACCTTTTTTTTTTTTTCTTTTATAGCTTGTACATATATAGGTATTCTGTTCTTACCAGAGGGGTAGAATTGCTGCATAAAACTGACTCAACTGTTTTTTTGTTTGTTTGTTATTTCAAAAAATTTAGGGGGAAGTGTTTTTTTTTTATTGTTTGTTGTTTATAGGGGTACAGATGTTTAGGTTACGTATGTTGCCCTTGTCCCCCCTTCCCCCCAAGTCCCAGTCCCAAGCGTGTCCATCTCTCGGAGGGTGCGCATTGCACCCTGGGAAGTGTTTTTTGTTACACAGATAAATTATATCATATTGAAGTCACAGCTTTCAGTGTACCTGTCACCAGAATAGTGTACATTGTAGTAGATACATACATATACTCTGGTTTCTCTTCAGATAGAATAAATCTTTCATCTTTTACTATGATGGACCACCTTTAAAGGGAATTGATTCATTGAATTATCAACTTAGACTTACCCATAGCTACTGATTATAAAAACAGTGTTCAGTTTCATTGTTTCTTCATTTCAGTGCTTTCACATTGAACTAGGTCATTGGAGGAAATATTTTCATCTCTGGAAAAGACTGACCATCCTTCTGAATGTTATATTTTGTTTTTATTTTCTGGGAAGTAATTGAAAGTATAATCTATTCAGAGAGGTATAAATGATGCTTTGGCCTACTTGAAACTCAGCTAAATTAGAAGTCCTCTGTAATGTGACATTGCATTTATGGTTGTTTAAATTATGTGGCTGTGTGATGGTCACTGGCATATTATTTGCAAACCAATATTCTATTACAGCACTTTTGAATTAATGGACATTGATGGAAATAATCAGACTTTCATTTGCTCTTTTGTTTTTATTTTTATTTTTCACAGCCATTGACTTAGGCTGGGTATATTATATAACTTGCATAATAATTGAGATTTCAAATTCAATAAAAAACTGAAGAGAAAGTATGGAAAGAAACGACAGTTGAAAGATCAAAATACAATTTATGATGTTTTGATATTTTTGCATATCTCTTTTTTTCTTTGATAAAAACAAATTTACATGTAGCTTTTTTCATGGACTGTACTAACCAGATCATTTACAAGTTACATGCTAAAACCATGTCTAATAATGGATGAAAAATCATCAGTTAGGTATGCACATTTATTTATTAGAAAATAGTCACAAGCCAAATGTGCTATGTTATTTACAAAGTTGGTTCATGGTGGTTAAAAATGTGGGGTTTTGAGCCAGACTTCCTGGATTCATATTCTGGTTCTATCCTCTATCCATTAAGGAAGGTACTTAATCATTCTAAGCCTCAGTTTCTTCACTTTTAAAATGTAGTTCATCCCAGTCCCTGTTTCAGAGGCTTATTACAGGAACAGAATGAGCTGAATCACAATGAGTGTTTAGCACAGTGTCTAGGACATATAAGCTATCAATAAATGTTAAATTAAAAAAGAAGCCAATCTCTATAGAAGAAATAACCAGCAGTTAAGATCCTATAGTGGGCCCAGTCTTTCTGAAGTCTCACATTTCTAATAGTTCTAAGTATTCAGGTGAGTGCTAATGTTAGCAGAGCAGCAGGTCACTTTACACAAGTCCCTTACTTGACCGCGACTCCCTAAGACAGTGTCTCCAACACAGCAGTGTGCTAGAGCAGGCCAGTGTGCATGTCTCTTTCTAATCCTGTGTTTGACAAAGTCTGTGTTCAGTGACTTCACAATGATAGCTTGAAATCAGCTCTGGTAAAATTACTTACAGCATAGAAATTACAAATTTGGGGCTCCTCTACCCTCAACTGGTTTTTAACAATTATCAGCTCATCCTCCCTAAAGAGAACAAAGCCCAAATCTGGAAAATGAGCCCCTTAAGTAAAGCCACTGAGCAGCCAATTGACAAAATCCATGCAGGTGTCTTACTAAGGATATATCTTGATGTCCTCACTCATAGCTTTATTGCCCAATTTTCACATACAACTTACAAGTTTTATTATTTAGTGTCTTATTTGACAGCACACTAGAATCAGCAAATTAAAAGAGGCAAGGAAGTTGGCAAAAGAGAAGCAGACATCTTACTAACATGAACCTTCAAAGACATACAGTCCAAGGTTGTTTGCTATAGGGAAAAAAAAGAGCCCAGCGTAGCTATGTAGTTCTCTCTTCATAGCACTTCAAAACTCCAATGCTCAGAATGAATTCCTTGAATCATCAAGGAAAATAATAAATTATTATAAGTTTTAATTCTATTGCTTTGTCTGTGAATATATTTAGTCATAGTTTAGAAGTCAGAATATTAATGCTGAATGGGATCTTGGGAACTATCAAATCCAGTAGGTTTCAAATGTGTTATCTACAGGACAGTATTTCAAGTGGTCTATTTATTATGCAGAAGCCAAGCAATTAAGGGAAGGCAGCTCTGGTTGGGAAAAGCGTTGCTGTTTTGTAGTCTTGCTCTTTCACAATGAAACATGTTCCTTTCATGAAGGTCTTTGGGCACTTGAGAGCACAGGCTGAGAACCACCCATAGGAAACCCCCTCCCCAGCTCACCCCCACCGTTTTTCAGGCTTAGAGTTAGGAAGAGACATTTATTTAAATCGACCACAGTGTATTAGGGAAACAAGCTTAGCCTGACTCTTTTGCTTGGGAAGGAACCACATGAGATGAGTTTCCTGAGGTTAAGCCAGAAGTTGGAAATATTTATATCCAAGAAATAATGGCATTTAGTGTTGAAGAATTGTTTAAGCTAACAATTGATAATATCAATACCTATTATGATTTGTCACTTGCAATATGGCAGGCATAATGCTGGGCATTTAATCCTTAAGAATTTTATACACTAATTACCATTTTACAGATGAGCAATCCAAGGCTTGGGAAAGTTAAGAAACTTCCCTGAGGTCACTCAGCTAGCATGTGGCTGATTGCTCAGAATGACTTTGAAGACTATGCCCCAAAACAAGATGCTCGGTTGTTTCCCTGGCATGCTACATTAACAAGATATGAAGTTCTAGGAAGTGAATTGTTAAGCTTGACAGTTCTGGAGGGATAAGAGACAACTATAAAACTTAGGGTACTGAACTAGGGCATAAAGCTGGCAGGACAAGAGTGAGCTAAGATATTGGGATCAAATGGAAAAGCTGGGAAAGTGACATGTCTTTATGAACTAGAAGAAGCAAGACAGGTATGCAAATCCATTGCACTTAAGGAATCCAGGTTTGGATGAGCAGTTTGTGTCAGAATTTCCAAGAGCTGTGCAATAACTTTTCTAGGACCACGTAGCCAGTTAGCAGTCCACATCCAGTTGTTTACCAACCATGTGATAATTTAGGAAAGAATCACCTTAAAATTAATGGGATAATATTAAAGTGCTTTGGCATCAAAAAGACTTAACCCAACTTATAAGGAAAGTTCGTTTTTGAATAGGAAGTGAAATAATTGAAATAATCCTTAGTTCCATTTGGAATATAGATTCAAGCATGTGTCGCTAAATAATTTTGAAATCCAGAGTATAGAAATCAATATTTATGACCCCTTTGCTTGAATTAAATTTTTGGTCTACTCTTACATAACCCGTATTATCAGAATAGGAAAAGAGGATCAGGAAGAGGTGATCCTCTTGGCAGCTGAAGCTAGAGGAAAAAGTGGAGGTAGAACTACCTTTAATTGCTGCTGAACAGTCATCCTATCTCTACTACCAAAACATTAAACAACTGAATCAAGGAACAAACTGGATTTTATATACACTCCACACATTCAACAACACTAAAATTGCAGTTGTCCATAAATATTTTGTTGCTTTCCAGGAGGTCCCTTTTAATTTAATTTCTGCATGGTGTTTGGTAACCAGGCTACAGGTAAATGAAGAGTTTTCATCTCCTTTTTTGTCTCCTCCTTCCTTGACACTCCCTTGTGCTGGGAAACCATATTGTCCTCATCTATACCCTTTATGTTTGATGGGGCAGATGTGAGTGTGTTTTATAAAATACAGCAGATTATCTCCCCCTTCTCACGTCACCCTTCAGTGATAATCATTAAGTCCGTAAAAGCCCATGGTGCCAGCAATATTGGTCCAATAAGTAAAGCCGTACTTCCTAAACAGATGGGAATGATGTTTCTTTGCCACTGGGTGAAATTGCTTTAAAAAGCATCAGCAACAAACATAGACGGAGAAAGATGAACCTTTGCTGCTGGAAGTCTGGCCACATGTAATACTCACTGCTTAAAAATCCAATATTGCATTTGCTTCATTACAGTACTTTGTCCATCAGATCATTTGAGTCTATTAACTTAATTGTTCTTTATTAACAAATGGGTCATTCTCTCTGGCAGCAGAGCAAAGCTCAAATGCCAGTTAAATACCTTGATAAATGCAACGCCCCCTTCCATTCTGCTCCCTCCCTGAACATGCTGTGAACACACGCACATGCACGTGCACACACACACACACACAGATGCTTAATCAAATGTACTTATACAAAGGGATCATCTCAAAAATTGGTTTTAAACTTTAGCAAGCAGAGAGGGAAGTGCTTGTCTTTATAAGCAAATCCTAGTATAATTACATATCATATTTCTTTTACAAATGTGTGTCACGCTTCTGGTTAAAATGTTCTCTATAAAATGAGCTAATGTTTTAGCTAGAGAGAACAATCACAATAATCTTTTGGTAAACCTTTTACAAGGAAGTTCTCCTTTAAAATCATGTACGCTTTTTCTCATTTTTCTTACTCAGTAATTCTTCTTATTGTTATTCATCTCATAATTTTTTTCAAAAAAAGATTTCCTATTGTCTTTGTGTATCTTGGTCTTTTTTCTCTTTCTTCCCAGCCCCCAACATACCTACCCCTTCTTCTTAGGTGACATTATCCTACTCACCAAACCTGTAACTTTAACAGAGGGTGACAGGGTGACCTTGACGACAGATGTTTTTATGGCAACAGATGGCACTGGCAAACCCGAGAAGCTGCTGTACGCCGTCTCTGTGCCACCTGTGCCTGGTCAGATTGAGCCCATCAATTATCCAGGCTGCCCCATTCCCTGCACAGACAGTCAGATGGATTGGCCCAGAGGGTTTGCCGTGTGCATGACAATAGCTAAGGGGCCAGAGAGGAAGCAGTCAGGTGAGAGGGTCCCCTTCCTCCACTCTTCCGCATTTTCTACCACAGCTCCCCACCCTCACTCACTCATGTATTTAATGACTCCAGGGAGCCAAAGAGATTAATTTGGTTTTATCAGTGAGAGTTCATCAAAAGACCTTTAAAGATAGCCCGTCATGAGGGTGGCTTGCATGAAAATGAGAGAATAGTTCTATCGTGTTATACACAGAAGTATATTTTTATTGTCTGGCAATTCCGCCACATTAGAAAGCTACTCTAGGAATACATACATAATGTGTAATATGGCCTTTGCTTATCATGTTTTCAATTTGACTTCTTCCATATGCTGAGCCCATCCTTGCTTTTAATCTCCTTTTTTGCTTATCTTTGCCCAGGATAAAGGAAATAAAGATGGCTAGAGAGAGGAAAAATTAATAATAAGAATGAGGTACTTTACTAAAGATTTTACAGTCCTAATCCTTAAATTTCTTAACAATCTCACAATACATAGGATTATTCACATTTCATAGTTAAGGAAATTGAGGCTAAGAGTGATTCAGTAACATGCCCAAGTTTCCACAATTAGCAAACAGGAGAGCCAACATTTGAACACAAGGCAGGTGGGCTTTCCACTACAGAACAGTGCTTCTAGGAACCAGGAAAATCTCATGATCTGCTTGGTTAGAAATGGATAACATTGGACAATGGATTTGGACCCCAACTCACATTCCTAAGACAAGCATCTGGCTCACCTTCTGCGTTTCCGGCTACTATAATAATTATATAATTCATTAATAAGGCAGTATGTAATCTCCAGCAAGTAGGTCAAACATAAGTGTAACCTTTTGTTATTTTTCATTAGTACAACAGGGTAGTTAAAGTCAGAACAGTTTGGCCTCTCTCTACCAGAAGAAAGCTGGAGTATTATATGAAATCATCAATAGACCTTAATCCAGATGGTGGTGTCATTTCTAAGAAATAGCATATGCTAGCTATTATGATACTTAAATGTAATGGTTTTATATCCCTCCAGTGGGCAAAGAAACCATACAACAGGTTTTAGTCTAGGATTTTTTTAATGGTACTTTAACTCTCCAAAATAAAGTATTTGCACAAAGAAATTCTATTGATAGAGCTTTGTTTTATAATAAAGGAAAATAAATGTCTGCCTTTTTTCATGCAATAATAGGACAGCATCTGGATTTACTACTCCCCGAGACTGCTATTTTACATAATGTTGCTGAATTGGGGATTACTACATGCTTTTTTTGATTTTAGAAAAATGGCCTTTAAAATTATTTACACTCATTTTATAACAAAGAGGGCAATATGACTAATTTTATTCTTAGTGTGATTAGCCATGAGTCATTTCCTAAGAAATGAGTTTAATTAACCACGGAAAGAAAGTTGTAATAAATCATGAAAGTGGACTGTTTCTAAGTGGGGTTAAAAACATCTTATTTAAAGCTGCCATCAAATAAATCACAAACTCTAAATTATTGTTAAGGGAAGAAATTTTTCCGATTTTGAAAATTTCTGACAAATGGGTAAAAAGAAGAGAAGAATGTGTGGAAGGATAAGTAGGTTAAATTAGTTGGAATACTTCAAGAAACTTGTTGGACTGTCAGGAAACCATTATGCTAATTTGAGGTCTACTAATTAGCTGTGTGATTTTGGAAATTCACTTAAATTCTCTGTGATTTCTTTCTTTCCTTATAAACTAAAGAGAACTCATGGTTCTTAATCAGAGATTTTGGCAGGCATTAGTGTTTTTCACAAATATTTCCAGGTCTCCCTCATTTCCAGGCAGATGGTGGAATTAACAATTCCCTACCACTTTGAACTAACTTAAATGTGGTCATGGGACTTGCTTTGGCCAATGGAATGTAAGAAGTGGTACTTCCAGGCAGAAGTCATTTATCCTAGCCCCTTCCCCCTGCTGTTATGCCATTATGATCATAGCAGGACATAATCAGATGCAAAATCCCTGCATGAGTAGGATGGTTAGTTTCCCTGCTAACGCATGCTTTTCATGTGGCATGAGCAAAACATAAATGTGTTGTGTTAACCATTGAGATTTTGGTGGGCTTAATTTTGTTACTGTAGCACAGCCTGGCCCATCCTACATAAGATATGGGTGGATATCAGATTCATCTAGGGAGATTTTCCCGTGTAGACAATCTAGTGCTCATTCAGAATTACTGAATCAGAATCTTCTGGTTTGAACTACAGATTTGTGTGTTTTTCTTAAAGTTTCTTTACTGATCCTGATGTATACCTTGCCCAGGAGCCACTGAAGATTTCATGTGTGAGTGGGTACATGAGTGATAAAATAGCTTTGGTATAGACTTTTAACTGCATATTATCCTAATGGGTAAAGACAGTTCCACCTTACAATTACATTTTGCATTTCAGCTTACACAAGCACTTTTGTACTGTTCCTCTTATTTGGCACTTAAAATATTAGTAAATTATAATGTGTGGCCATAACATCAATCGATGTATTAGGGATTTGAACCACTAATCTGACTTGCTGAGTAGGTCACCCTTCCTTCCTTATTATCCATTGCACATTTTATCAAAACTTAACTTCTTAGTTGATAGTGATAATCTTCACAATAATGGAAGATCTTTGTCCTACAAGGGTCTCAGAATAGTTGCATTTTCCTACCTCTGAATTTGCCTTTCTCTTCATGGATAACTGAAACTTCCTGGCTAGGACCACATTGTACAAAATATTTTGAGTTTTGTTGGAAAATATGTAGTTGCCATTTCTGTTTGTCTCTAATACTTATTTTGGGGATCTTAACATTTCTTTTACTCATAAATCATGTGTGAAAAATTGCCATCTTAAAAACTGAACAATTAAGCAAATATTATTAACTTGTGGTATCTTAAATACCACACCAATGATTCCTAAATTTAACCCTGGCTTGGAAGCAAAATGCTACATTTAACTTAATCTATTAAATTAAAACATATTGGCTGGCAGACTTTTTACCTTTGATAAAACCTTATGTATTCCTTACTTCTTATATGCAAGGATTATCTATACTTATTCACACATACGCTGTAAATATAAGTAACACCCAGACATAACCAAATCCTGCCTTTAATATTCTCATTAAGGGTACAGACTCTGGAGCGAAACTCTGCAGTGAAATCTTGGCTCCTTCACTTGCTAGCTGTTTGCCATTAAATAGGACATTCAAGTTCCTTAAGTTTCACTTTCTTCAGTTTAAAAATGAGTATAATAATAAGACCTAACTTACAAAATTGTTGCTAGGATTAAATAAGATAATCAGTAGACTGTCTAACAAAGAAAGAAAGAGAGGGAGGGAGAAAAAAGGAAGGGAGGAAGGGAGAGACAAAGGAAGGAAAGAAGAAAAAAAGGAAGAAAGAAGAATCTGAAAATTAATTTAGGGGGTAAAAAAATCTTACCAGGCAACTACCCAGATCCTTTTCTATGTAACACTCATTGTGAGTCTATAAAACTTTTCACCATAGCTGGAGATGGGAACACCAGAGTCTCAGGGAAGACTTTCTGGAGAAAGTGGTGTCCAAGTTACATCTTTAATTAAGAAAAAATAATTAAGAGCCAGAGAAATTATGAAGATGAGAGTCGAGCAGAGAGCAGGGGCTGAGAGGGCATTTCATGCAAAGGGCAGGGCGGAGATAGAGAGGTATGCTTACATACACTAAGGTGTCTAGGGAGCCTAAATATGTGAGCTAATGAGGGCAGGGGCCAGGAGAGTGGAGAAGTTGGCAAGGGCTAGATTTTAAAGAACCTTGTTTACCACGTAATGAATTTGAAATTTTCATCCTGTTGGCAATGGGGGAATGTATCAGTTGGGACCTCAGGATGAAACAGATGGCACCTACAGAAATGTAATGGAGGAGAGTGTAATGAAGGGACTGTTTACAAAGGAAAGGGTTAAAAGGAGACTAGAACGGCTCGGTAAAGCAGCATGGGTTAGCAACAGAGACAAAACCTCCCTGAGCTTTAAAGGACATAGGGAGGCAGGACTTACCGGAATCTGGAGAGAGTTCTGGCTGAAGCTGTAGATGAAGAAGAAGGCAACTCAACAGGGGTTGTGGCCTTCAGGAGAAAAATGTGGTGACTGACCATCCATGACCTGGCAAGGACAGGACAGGAGAAATAAAGAGATTACCTCTCTCTCAGCCTCCAGTGACAGTGGAGAAAGTTAGAGAGCAGGTCTGCTGGGGCAAAAGTAAAAGGTCCAGCACAGCCATCAGGAAAGTAATGCGGTTTGAATTTTAGATAAATCACCCTAGAAGCTGTGTGGAAAATGGACCAGAGGAGACACGAAACTGTACATGGGAAGACCTACGCTGATATCCGCATAAAAGATGAGGAAAGCCTAAACTAGAGATGTTCTAAACATAGTTTAAATAGAGAGAGGAAATGATAGATTTATTGGGACATTTGGATGTCAAACTTGGTGGGACTTGGTCACTGGCTATGGGTGGTGGATCAGAGAGGTGACTTAAGGATCATTCCCAGGTCTCTAGCTTGGATGATAAAATGCCAAGTGATGTGAACAACAAACATAGTGAACACAGAATTGAGGAATTGAGTTCATTCTGACCCATGGAAAGGGCCAAGGAATGTTCATGTGGTGATTGGCCACAGGTATTTGGATGTAGGGCTCTGATCCAAGTGAGAGAAACCAGGGCTATGGATACAGACTTGCAAGCCATCAGCCTACATGGCGGCCAAAACTATGAAAGTGGATGATGTCCCCAGGAGAAGCAAGTAAAATGAAAAGAGGAGTGAGCCAAGAAGAACACCAGTGTTTAATATCTGAATTCCACTGCACTGCTCCCAGGGACCTGAGAACACTCTCTGTTCTTGGCTCCTCATTGCAGATCACCTAAATTTCCAGCAAGAGATTCTCCTTGAAGTAATTGTATTGGCCTGTTCCAGGAACAGAGAGAGAGAGTTAATTTTCTGAGCCTCTGGCTCCTAGCAGAGACAGAATGTATCTTTATTTGAGATTTATTGCCCTTTAAAGATTTGAATTGATGACTTTGTACAGGCCCAGGTTGCCTCAATGAGACAAATATGAGTTAAAATATGTCCTCTTTATTTCTTGGGTCTTAAGGTTTATTGGATCCTTCCACATAAGTCTTCAAAGAACACCTTTCAAAAGTTCTGATCACACGGAGCAGCGATGGAGCCCCATGGGCAAGAGGCCATTAGGTTTCACTTCCATTTTCCCCAGGCTCTTCCTCCCCCACACTTACCCCACCTCCTGCCTGAACAGTTACCCATGGAACACATGAGAGCAATTATGACAACAGCAGCTATAGGTTGGATAACCCATGCATGCTTGACTAACTCAGAACCTTGCATCAGGCCAGGCGCGGTGGCTCGTGCCAGTAATCCTAGCACTTTGGGAAGCCAAGGTGGAAGGATTGCTTAAGGCCAGGAGTTTGAGACCAGCCTAAGCATGAGCAAGACTCCATCTCTACAAAAAATAGAGAAATTAGCTGGGCGTGGTGGCATATGCCTGTAGTCCCAGCTACTCAGGAGTCTGAAGCAGGAGGATCGCTTGAGCCCAGGAGTTCAAGATTGCAGTGAACTATATGACGCCACTGCACTCTAGCCCAGGTGACAGAGCAAGACTGTGTCTCAAAAACAAAGAAAAAGAATCTTGCTTCAGATGATGGCAAACAAGCAATCTCTCATGAACATAATCATAGATAAGTAGGTAGATCTATAGAGACCGATGTACCTGTACATATATATCTCATGGTTGTATACACATATATGAGATCATATATATTTGTGTGCACATACAAGTTAGTATGTGGGTGCACAGACGTGCATTTGTATGTATTAACATATAAATATGAATATATGTGTATATGTATGCCAGTGTGTTGTGTGTGCAAAGGTATGGATTCATATATGTGAACGTGTATTGATGCCTATGAGAATGTGAGGAGAAAAATGTGCCAGTCCTCCTATGATAACGAGAAGACAGCTAAGGGTTAAAGCAATCACTTTGCAAATCACTTTCCAAAAAAGCTGCACCCTAAATTAATTTTGGCTGGTAATCTATATCGGGTTAAATAACTCCTCATTATTCTGTAACACAGCTGAGGCATCTCCAAATGTTTATCTTGTTTTGTAACCGGTACCTTCTGGTATATTCTAGTGCCAGCACTCCCGGCTCCTGCTATATTTCATTCTCACTATTTTTGGACCGGAGCTGCTGGTTCCAGGTGATTTAATAAATTGCTTTTTTTTTTTTTTGGTGTTCCTTTTAACTTACCCATCTGCTCAACACATGCGTAACTTGCAATCTGTCGGCAGTTTGCAGAAAGACAAACTGTCAGAGCTGCATGCATTTGACAACTTTGTTCCCAATTAGATTAGCGGTAATTTTAACAGATTTCAGGGCAATGGAGAAAGGGATGGCATGTTATTAAAGCATCAATTCTGACAGACCCGAGCACATATGATTTCAATGTAAATTATTTTAAATGCTTTAATTAAAACTAGAGAAAGATTTACCCTTTTAAGCGGTAAATGATAGCAAGAAAAATTTAAAAGGAAAGAGAGTAAGCGAGTTTTCTAAATGGTTTATGTTGTGCAAGGCAGTCCAGCAGTCAAGATGACTGTAATCTATGGCGATAATGTGGAGGCCGAGTTAATTATTCATTGCTTCCTCTCTGTAGCAGATGTGATTCAATACACGAGGTACAGTATTCAGGGCCTGGAACACTCTCTGTGAAAATCTCAGCTCAGGCTTCTTTTGGAGCCATCAGGAAATTGCCAGAATCTGTTTAGCATGTTAAATATATTCATAAGAGAAAAAAAATCTTTTTTTTTTCTCTTTGTTTTTCCTATGTTTCAAATGCAGCTGCTTCTCTCCTCCACTAAACTCAGCATCCAGAGCCTCCGTATTTCTCACCCCATCTCCAATCTAATACCCTTGAAGCACATGCACAGATGTATTAGATTAGGCAAACTAGGGGATTCGGTACACTCTGGTCACTTTGCAGGCACACAGCTCACCAGAAAATGCCCCATCTATAATTTAAATGTATTGCAATAGTCACAATTCATGAGTGCAGAGCATCATTGACAGAATGCCTGGCGTTCTGG
Source organism: Indri indri (assembly GCA_004363605.1). NCBI lineage: Eukaryota > Metazoa > Chordata > Mammalia > Primates > Indriidae > Indri > Indri indri. The sequence continues at coordinate 3,308 of RJWJ010006742.1, read as the reverse complement.
GAGGGAGCTCTTTAGAATCAAGGACACATACAGGTGGAAAGATTTCCCTGACAGATTTGACAATGTGCTTGATTTATTTAGCCATAAATCTAACCCTTGGTTTAATGCTTTCCATTTGTTCTTAGACAACACTGGGCATTTTATTATTGAAATCACCAATATATTAATTAAGGTTTAATACTCCCAGAACATAATTGCATAAAATTCTTTTACATGCATATTTCTTAGACACTTGGGAAAGGTTCGCCATTTTATATATGGGCCTATTGAGTTGAGAGCTGTCTGCTCTTTTAAAATTATGGAAATGGCTGAACAAAGAAGGTTATTACTATCCTACATATAATTTTCCTTAATTTTTTACATTGCTTTTAAGTAGATTATTGCATTATATTGTTAAGGGCATCTTTTAGGTGGATTGTTATTGTACTTGAATTGGTTTACGACTAGGCTGAGTTGGTTAGGATTACGCGTCTGAGGCAAACCGAATTTTATCTTATTTCTCTGTGAACATTACACATGAGAAGTGCATCTGTTTACATTTTTCAGGGGGAGAAATTAGCAGCAGCTTTTTTGAAGAATCAATGCATAATAGTTTTGGACGGCTATTTGACCCATGTACGGTGAATCTGTGAGAAATGGCATCTTGGGAATGATTAAGATGCTAGAATGGTGAGTCAAGTTCAACAAACTGCAACTTCCCTCCCTTCATTCTGGAGGATATGCTGCTAAGCCTTTTCTCTGAATTTCAGACTCTCTACCACGTAAGAGAGATTTTTTTTTCTCCTTTTTGCTTTAGTTTCTGTTTTTATTTTTGTATCAGAAGAAAGAATATATCCTCCAGCATCTAATAGAAATTGATCACTAACCCCTCCTAGGTGAATGACCTTTGGCAAGCTCTTTTATCTTTCTGAGCCTCAGGCTTTTCATCTGGAGGTATAATAATGAATAGCCACAGTTCGGAATCTTTTGAGAATTAAATTAGATAATACACTTCAAATATCAGGTATATAGTTGGTGCAGCATAAATACAAATTTCCTCCATGCCTCCATTCACATTTTACTGGTGCTTTGACACAACTTTGTGTTTTTATGCTTGCTTTTCCTTTTTGATGAGGAAATATAGAGGGGAATGGAAAACTTTTAAGGGAAAGAGAAATCATTCTTTACCTCTTCAGTATGGGAATCATGGCCTGGTAGGTATATACTCTCAGGGCTATGGTTAAACCAGTAAGTTGAAGCCAACTTGCAGCAAAAAAACAATATATGTTTGCATGTACTGCAATCAACCTGATATCCCCCCACCGTATGCCGGGTATACTAAGCAACTTGAAGTAAAAAGAATGCCACATCTTTAATTTCTGTATGATCACTTAATTTACTCTGAGCTTTCATCCTGCCTCAATCTCAGTCATTACTGAGACTCTCTTACTCACCCAAAATGGCGCCCAGGCTCTGAGAGCCTGATATCATCTGGAATATTTAGGACAAGCACCCTGGTCTTCAATCCACATCATTCACCCTGAAATACTCATTGCCCAAGACTGTATGGTCCTTTGCAATCACGGAGTTCTGTTGCTCTCGTCTTAAAGTTGGTCATGGGTCATTTGGCTCAAGGCGGGTGTCAAGCTGTCTAGCACCTGTTTCCCTTTGGAGATCTGCCACCTCTCCAGGATGTCATAAGAGAGTAAGGCAGAATCCTGGATCCTTGCTACCTGGGGAGCCCAAATCTAAACTCTCCCTCATCTGACAGCTTTGGCCTTTGGAGTTCCAAAACTCCCTCTCACTTTGCACCAACTAAGTTTTTTAACTCAGGATTCCAGGATTTAGTTAAAAATAATAGTAATAATAAATTGTCTTAATTCTCCCCTGATGGCTAGTAAAGCACCAGCTCTTCAGGAATAAAAATCATGCTGGGTAAGTCTGCATGGGGTGGAATGACAGTGGCCTACTATTGAATCTTTCCGATGCTTCTACAGAAGGTAGAACAGAACAAAAATGTGAAATTCAATAATTATCCCATCCCATGTGGATGGCAGGAAGGATTTGGGACAAGCTATTTATGTACATATTTATATGTATTGTAAAGATGGCCTTTTAAACATTACAAAATGGAAGATGATGCAAAGCCCTTGTGGATGTTCCTAAAGTCAAGAACAAGGATATTGGATATTAAAATTCTTAAGTGCAATTAAATATAGCATTTATGCATGTGTATATGAATGTCAATTCATTTTAAATTACTGGTATTGATGGAGCATTTTCTACGTGCCAGGCGCCAAACCAGGCTCTAGATATAAAGTGAAGAAAACAAGCATGCATGTACCCACAGACACAGAAAGACAGAGGAAAAGATTAGTACAGAAGTAAACCAAAAAAAAAAAAAAAAAAAAAAAAAAAAAAAAAAAAAAAAAAAGAATAAGTTAAATACAACAGCAGTACATATGTGGTAAAGTATGGAGCACAGATTATGGAGTAATTAATTATTGGAGAGAGATTAAAGGAAATCTTCTTGATGAAGTAGATGGAGAAAAGGTGTCTTAAAGGGTTAACAGCGATTTTCTGAGTACACAAGGTGTGATTAGGGGAGTGGAGGTTTGAGATAAGTTCCAAAAAGAAGAAAATGCTTGAGCAAAAATAAGGAACTACATCCATATTTATAGGATCTTAAATGGGTTGGGCTATAAAGCAGAGAGAAGCAAAGGTGGGTAGAAACCAACCAGTGAAGAACTTGTATATCATGAGAACATTAAAGGACACTGTAGAATTTATAATATAGTGGATTAGTTAGAAATCTTTCAAATTCTATGTAATAGAATACCCAATGAAAAGTTGCTTAAACAATATGGATTTATTATTTCATATAACAAGAAATCAGGGGGCAGGAAATTTGGGGTTGGCTAATACAACAGGTCAACAATGTCAAGGTTCTGGGTCAGGTTCTCTGTGTCTCTCAAGAACACCAGGAGTCTGTTCAGATCCAAGAATCACACACCAACATGTGATATGGTATGTGTTATGAAAAGACAAGAAGAGAGGCTTACCTTTAGCGCATCTCTTTTTACCGTGGAGGAAAACATTTGCAAAAGCCTCCCAATGATTCCCACTTATATATTGTTGACAGAATTGGTCACATATACTCTGTAAACAAATAATCTCAGAAATATTGTTATTAGCATTTTGGCCTGGGGAGGAATCACATTCCTTCAGTACACTGCTGCCCAATCTCTGGACAAAACCAGGTTTGGGATACCAGGAAAGAAGAGGAGGATTGGCCAAGTGGTATCTTCCATATTTCAAAGCCATTGAAA